>NDGN011532906.1:14584-28955 GCA_002564285.1 Tympanoctomys barrerae
CTTGAGCAAGAGCAAAGAGGAAGCTAAACACCCTCGTCTATGCTGATGACATGGTTGTCCAGCTAACGAGAGGAGACCAGTCACTTTACTAAGTCACCACCTAAAAGGCTTTGTGTCAGTGTCACCATCACCAATTTCTTTGAGGCAAGGACTTTCCAGTGTTCTTGTGGTCACTTCCAATAACTTCCTTTGGCAGTCCCGGTCACTCCTCAGCTTGAGGGTGATGCCTTGGCAACTCACAGAACCATCCAGAGGAATTGACAATCCAAAGTCAATATCCTACAGTAGCTTGTATTTGAACTGTACTCTTCTAGCTCTCTCATGCTCAAGATCTCTGGAGTTTGTCTTAAAGGAAGGAGGCTGTTCTCCCATCAGTCTCTGGAAATATCAGTTGAGCAGATTTAAAGGAGATCAGAACTTCTTTGCAGCCCTCATCATGTCCAGAAGACGGAGCATGACTCAAAGAGGGTAACCCTAGACTTTATAAACGGGAGCTCCAGAGTTGTTAGGGCAACTCAAATCAACCCAAAGGAAGATGGTCCTGGGGAAATCCTGGCTGCAACTCTCTACTGCCATGATTTTTAGGTTCCCTTTGTACTAATCAAAGGATATTCTGGAGGCCTTCAGCAGAGTGAGCCACCAGATGAAACAGAAGCTGTCCAAAGAAATTTAAAATCTCATTTCCCTTGATTTGCAACGTGAAGAAAGACCTTCATCATAGCCTCTTATTGCAAGAGGGGGACATAGGTGGAAGAAACACTAGTGCCAGGGTTATTGGCAGCACATGTAGGCAGTGCACAAGAGGGACCTTGGGAACATTGGGTCTTCCCCTGAGTGTAAAGGGGAGGGTCACGCTAGTGTTGAGATGACTCCCTTATCGCTTCTCGGCCTTTTGGCTAAGATCAAGTGGAGATGACTCCCTTCCATGCTGTCTCGCACCTCTGCACTTGTCCATCTGCATCTGCAGTTCAGCATCTTCCCTGTTTTGTTCACTGCTTTCATCTTTGTTGTTTGTTTGTTTGTTTTGTTTTGTTTTGTTTTTCATCTGCTCCAGATGCCTTAAGGGTAGGTCTTGAAAGGCTTGAGGATCTTGGGATTGAGCCACAGAATCCTGAGTCTGGCTACTTTTCATCAACAGGTACTTAAACAAGTGAGCAAATGGGGAGGCCCCCAAACTTTTTTTTTTTTTTGCAGAACCAAGAATTGAACTCAGGCCCTTGTGTTTGTCAGGCAACTGCTTATTCTACTGAGCCATCTCCCCGGCCCTCATCTTTGGGTTTTTTTGTGGCATTAGGGCTTGAACTCAGGACCTTGCACTTGCAGGCAAGCACTTACTCCACTGAGCTATCTCCCCAGCCCACTGCTTTCATCTTTGACTTGCACTTACAACGCTGCTTTGAACTTAGGGTTTCATATCCTGGTACTTGGCTTTGTGACCACACACAAGTTACTTCATCACTCTCTTCCTCTAGTAAATACGTTCACCCTAGATCATCCACAAATCCCAGTCTCCTATCATTCTGTTGCTTTTCTTGGTGACCGTGAACACCTCTGGTCACTTCGGAGCAGTGAGTACAGCCTTATTTGTGGGGCCACAAGTGACCCAAGCCCAGAAATTGTTCAAACTCTTTAACTCTGGCTCTGGCTCTTTCCTTGACTAAAGTTTGTTTTACTCCGCTAGAGAGATGCTTTCCTCATTACTTACATATTTGCTGCCATTCCGCATTCTTTAAAGTATACACAGCTCTTTCTCTGGCTAAATAACATTCCAAGGCAGCTATTGTTTAAACTAGGAATGGATATCATGTTTTTGCATTTCTTTGAATTTGCTCTCTATGTTATCTTTTACTTGACTTTAAAGCATAAATATGCATGGAGTTCCTTCTATATATCAGATGCTTTTTATAAACATAAGCACCAATTATTGTTATAAAACCAACTCCATACAATTAGAATGTGAAATTCATAATTTTTGTTACTAACTCATATTGCTAGGTTTTTCAGCAGCACAGTAAAAAGACAGGAAAGATAAAAGAAGCCTTAATTCATTGCTATTTTATCTTTTTTTTTCTCATTAAGATGAATTAAAAAATTAGAAAGAAAAGATGCCTTTATTAACTCCAAAGACATGGAGAAGATTGAGGGTAGATGGGGCAGGTGGATCCTCTGGCCTGAGACAGAGAAAGCTGGGGCTTTTCTAGACTTTTGCTAGGGGTGGAGTTTGAGGGAGATGTTTAGATATACCCGAGGAGCTGGTTGGGGTCTGTTGTGTGGTGATGGGAAAGGTGAAAGGAAATTGCATCCTGGACTGGGTTGGAGAAGAAGCGGGGAGAAGTGGTCTCTGGGAAGATAAGCTGTTGTTTTAAGGGCTCCGGCCATGTCAGATGACCATCATAATATATTCAGCAATTTATACTAGGGCCAGAACCTATCACATATATGTTGTCACTCTAATGCAGTACTTTTGCTATGAGGGTGTAAGGACAGAGGATCATTTTCAAAACTTCTCCATTCTTTAAGTTATCCATACCAGGTATAACCTTAATCTGCAAGCTACCGCAGGCCCAGGTACCGGTCCACCTGGAAATCAGGGGCCCAAATAGATGCATGATGCCTGGGAGGAAATATTAAGCCCCTTTAAGTGACAGCTGACACCAGGAAACCTTTTGAGCCAGAGGAATGACATGATGATGGCAGCATCTTGGGAAGATAAATTTCACAGACACATGCAGGATAGATTACCTAAAACCATAACATTTAGCCTTTCATAGGCTTTCACATCTGGGGGCATGATTTAAAAGCTCATAAATATGATTGGGATCTTAAAGAGGGGGCATGGTAAAAATTAAGAATTTCAAGGTCCCACAAAAGAAGGTGAAGGATCAGTGTTTATCCAACTGGTTTGCATGTCCTAAATATTTATGTACACAAGTGTATATCATTAGTATGGTCTCTTGGAAGCCATGTGTCAGCATAAGGTTTGCCAGCTCTGTACCTTTTGGGTTAAAGTTGAGAAAGAAGTGAAATAGGCCGCCCTCAGGAGCGTTACTCATCTGGCTGCCATCTGAGTTATTATTGTGGAACACATTCAGCTTGACAGATAACCCTGTTCTTTGCCATCATTCAAAAGATGCGTGAAAGAGCCTAAGTATTTCAGCCAAATTTCCTCCTTCTGAGAATGCATGAAACACAATGTCTTTATGCCTCAGTACAATAAATATGCATATAGGATGCATCTATGGTTGATGAGGAAAGAAGAAGAAATTATCTTCTATTTGATGTCTTAGTGACGGTAGCCCCAGGGTGCAAGCTCTTGGGTTGCAGGATAACATCTCCCAAGGTATCCGGATTTTTTTTTGAGTTGTAATAGTCCCCAGGTTGATAAACCAACAGTGTGCATTCCCAGGGAGACAAATGAAAGAAAGATCTATGTTAGCGAGTAGTTTTGGACCTAAGAATTCATTATTGGAGGAAGGGTTGTGGCATAAAGCAACATCCTTTGCTTGGGTGTGTGAGGCCGTTGCTTCTACAAGCTGGAAATAAAGAAAAGCTGCTGTAGGAGAGGATGAAACAATTCAGTTCAGCCTTGGGTGGGTAGTGGGGTGCATGGAAGAGGGCTCTGGGGAAATCCAGAGAGCAGCCTGAGAAATGTAAATATGCACATGCCTTGGCTGGCCATCTACCAGGCCCTGTTCTTCCAGGTAAAGAAGTCCCATTGTTCTAAGGAATTATGATACCTGCAGAAGAGAAGGGGCCTGGTGTTGGGGTCACAAAGCCCTTCCTTTAAACCCAACATCACTGCTTCAGTGGGAGCTTGGACCTATCACCTCTTCTGAGCCCCAGTGACGCAGGGATAGTAATTCCTACCTCCCAAGGTTGCAAGACAATTGAACAAGATAACATATGTGCATACATGGTGGGAGCTCTGGCCAAGAGCTGTCACACTTATTCCTAGGGCTGCCTACTGCCTAAATCATCAAGAGATGTTCAAATCCCTGCTTGCATTAATTTTCCACTTACAGTTCATCCTCGGCTGTGATCCAACCTGCCTGGGCTGTGGGCTCCCTCCAACAGCCTCCCTAGCTGTTCCTAAAATGAGCCCTTGATCCGTTCTTGAGGCTTTCCATAGCTTGCCTCCAAGGCAGACCAGGAAATGCTAACAAATGCAAACACATCTTTAAAAGAGGGTGGGGGGAGAGAGAGAGGTAACAGTTCAAAGAGCTCTCTGGAAATCTTGATTGCTATCTTCCTAGAACACTGTTAAAACATAACTATATTGCAATGGTTTCCCAGTTATGACACTAGCTTCTGGCACCACTTGAGAATGGTGTGTAAATAGAAGTGGAGTCGATGGGAACAGGGCAGACAGTCCAGGCTCCTCTGTCGGTGCATAAGTGTCTGACCTTGTGTGAGATCCAGATGTCCGAGGTCTATGGAAGGAAGCAGAGGCAGGCTCAAGGGGAACAACAGGCAGGCCAGCATTTTTCCATGGCCCTACTGTGTACCAGTTCTGAACTAGGCACTGTCACCAAGTTTCATTTAAGCCTCCCAAGAGATTGCAAATTATCCTATGTATCACCCTCATTTTATAGGTAAGGCATCTAGGGCCCAGAGAACAAAGTCCCCTAGAAGTGTAGGCACACCGGAAGTGTGGCCATGTATCTAAAGGAAAGTTTTTGAACATGTGAGTCCACAGAGAAGTTTTTCTTTCATATGATGGGATTGGAAAGGAGGGGAGAGGAATCCAACCCAGGAACTCTAAAGACAGGAAACTTGGTGTCAATCTAGGTGTAGCATTCCAAGGAAGATTTGGAGGGCTGGGAACTGAAAGAGGCTTAAATCACAGTTTCAGATTCAAGGTTAGTCGTAGCATCCTCCCAGCCATGCAGGCCCGCTGCCATCTCCTGGCTGCCACCTGTCTTCCATCTCTGTCCCTTTCCTCTCTCCAGCCCTGGAAGCAAAACCAGACAATTCCATGTAGCCCTACTTAGTTTTGTCATTATCTCTCATAACCTTGATTTCTGCCACCCCCTGGACCTCTGGGTCCCGAGATCCACACCAGGTAGTTTATCCAAGTTTATTCACAGTGACACTTTGCTCTCTAACAGTAGTTGCTATTATTCTGCTGGTAAAGAAAACCATTCTTTCATGGTTGCAGGACCCTAAGGATGAAAAATGAGAAAGAGACAGATTGTTGAATGTGAGAAAACAATAAAATCCTCCTCTGTCAGAAAAGGAGGCCATCCCAGGGCAGTGAGGAGGAGTCGCTAGGCAGGAAGTCCTCTCTCACCAACTTGGCAAAGTCATTTTGCTTCCTGAGCCTTGAGTTCTTTCTTCATCTGTGAAGCCAAGAGACAAGGGGATGGGGCCCTGGAGCCTTCCCTGCTACCCTTAAAACTGTGTTTGTGAACATAGTCTTCTCTCACCTCTGCCCCCGTTAAAAACCTCACAGGGCAAAACTTTCCAAAGGCACTTTAAAAAAAAAAAATTCCATTGGAAACCAAAGCATGATCATTTGAGTTGTCTTTGCTTTGACTGCGTGGAGAGTTGGCTGTCAACTGGGAACTGGGGTACAACTTGAGAAAAGGAGAAAGAACATACCATAAACAAGAGGTGACCTCAAAGGTCAAATGATCCCAGATTGCAGGAGCTTTGGTCTTCAGGGATATATCTGAGAAAGGCAAAGACTCCTTTTCAAATTTGCTATCAGGACACCCATGAAACAGCACAAACATCTCCTTCATAACCTGCTTGCGTCTAGTGAGGGGTGTTAGCGCATGAGGCATAGCAGACAGGGCTGCAGACAGATGCCAGCTCTGCTACTTAGTATTACTTGAGAAAACTATTTCTCTCTCTAGGACCTGAGTTCAGAGCACTGCTGTGGGAACTAAGACAAGGAGCATAAGGTCGGAGCTATCTTAGAACATAATGGGTTTTGGTGTAGAGTAGCTAAGATGAGTCCTAGCAGCCCAGGTTGGGAGGGTAGTTTGTGTTCTACCAATCCCTTTTTAAAATTTCCTTCATCCTCCCAGAGCGTCTGCACAATAAGCAGAGGGGTGTGTGAGAAACAGCATTTTAACACAAGGATACACATTGTTGGATCCTCTGTGTAACATGCCCAAAACCATACAGGGGGAATGTGGCACAGCCAGTAGTGAGATCCATCTCTCTTAGTCCAGAAAGTTCTGCAGTATTCTGTCAACTTTTTAGCTATTTCCACAGGACAAGAGCCAACAAGTTAGGAAGTCGGAAAAGGAACTGCCCATCACAAGGAGCAGATCCGTGTCATAGATGGAAGCACTTAAACAAAGAGCATGACAATCTCTCACCCCTAAGAACATCTCTGACCCACCACGGGCAGGAGTCAGCAAGCCGTACAAATCTGTAGATGGGCCTGAAACTCGCAAATCCAGCAGGGAGCCAAATGTACCACCATCTGTTTTTGTAAATGAAGTTTTATTGAAAGGGCCACAGACAGCAGCTGTCCATGGGGCTTTCACACCACAGTAGCTCAGCTGAGTGGTTGCGCTGGAGACCACAAGACTGCGATGTCTGAACTGTTTCTTACTTACTAGCTCTGTACAAAAGAAGCTGGCCAAGCCCTGGGTCTTAGCTCTTCTCAAACTTGACCATGCGCAGGAAATGCAGTCTCTGAGGATGCTGCTGAAGTGAACATTCAGAGTTAGTAGACCTGGGGGGAGCCCAGGGTCCCCAGAAAGCCTCTAGATTATCATCCTTGAGTGACAAGGACCTAGAAAAGATAAAACAATGTTTATAGTTCCTGATTTTTAAAAAAAACCAACTCAGGAGTATAAAAATGTACATTAGAAGGAGTCCCATCCAAAAAGCTAAAATTAAAATTTTTCCAATTTTTGAGGAAGGTTCCAATAAAAGATCAAGAGACCCAGTGTGCCCCTAATCACTGAATGAATGAATGAATGAATGAATGAATGAATGAATGAATGAATGAACTAACTCCACCCCAAGTGAAGCTTCCACCTGAAGAACCCACACTCACGGGTCGCAGGCCATGACCTCATCTTCTTCGCGTCTTCGCCCTCAGTAGCCCCTCCGTCCTCAGCCCTGTTGGTCCTTCCCTTGGCTTAATTCCTGTGCCCTCACTCTGTCCTCCCCGCTCTGGGTCCAGCTGCATCTCCTTGTCCTCACCCTAGTGCAGTTACCCCTATTCTTCTTGGAATGCAGCATTTCCAGTTTCCATTCCCTTAAGAGTTTGGGCATTGACAACCCTGTGCTTGGATTTTTCTTTGATCCTCTCACCCCCTACATTCAGTCTTCTTGGGTGAATGTCACCCAGTGACATCTAGATAGCCTCTCCGCCCCCCAGTGTGGTAACTCATTTACACAGATTTGTGAGCAGTCTCTAAACATTCTGGAAAGAAAAGATCTGAACATTCCGCTCACATTTTTTAACATTCCAGGAAAATATTTTAAGAAATGAATCGCAGCTTGAGAACATGGCAGAATCTTGAGCATAAGAGCACAGTGAGTGTGAACTCAACTGAAATCTTGGAGTCCACTAGGCCTTTCATGTCTCTTGACCCCTGATCCTTTAAATGTTTAGCCACTGATCCCTGACACTAAACTACTTGTCTAGGTGGTTATCTCTCAGCAAAGGCGTGTAGGTGCCATCTTGTGGAGGAAATCGCACACAGGCATGTTTAGAAGTAGTCTGTGTGTTACAGAAATGACAGAGACACACAGGCCTCTATCATTGTCCTGTGGTCCCAGGATTCACCGGTCTCCTGGGGGCCTCTGGTTGAGCAGTCCACACCCGTGGCTTCATGCTCTCGGTACTCAGCAGACTTCCTGGAGTGTGGACAGTGTTTCTCTTCTCTTTTATGCAAAAAGTTTTCTAGTCCTGGTCCACTGGCAGCCCAAATCCACCTCTCACAGAGTTGTCCCATATGGGCTTTTCCTGGTGTTGGCTCTTCCCAGGACCCTAAAAACCTGCAATATGATCTAGCCAGATATTTTATGGTCTCTTTAAGTATACTTTCCCATACAGCCTTAGACCATAAAAGTAAAGCAGAAATCCAGAGAGGTCTACAATTCCACACAAAAATGTGGATAGAATAAGTGTCATTATCACCAGCCATCCCATGCCTCTCTCTCCCCCTCCCCCCACCATGTCCCACCATCTCAATCATTTAGTAAGGAGGATCATGAAAGCAAAGCAATAGAACTTTACAGCTTGGGGTACCCGCCCCTCCAGAGAAGGACCACCCTAGTGGGAAGAATACCAATTCTCTTACAGAGATGAGATGTTTGCCTGTCTGGAGTTCTTTCTTTACATTTGTAAACTTCCTGAAGTTGACTCCTACCCAATTTTATCCTGCAAGTGAGCCAAGATTTCCTTCCAGCAGAGTCCCTCGGTAAGGTGCTATTCTGCAATGAGATAGGATGAGGTACTGAAATGTGACAACCATCCACTTGATTAAAAGCAGATCACTAGCTTCATAATTGCCTTCATTTAGGAAGCCAAAATACCTTTTATCCCATGGACCATTTCTTCTCTGCAAAATAAATGACACTGTCAATTTTTCCCCCTGGCATCTTGGTTCCAATTGAATTTTGTCTGCAAAAGAAAATTTCCTTGACTTTGTACATGGCAGCATGCTTTGCATCGGGGCTTTATGTTCTCTCTTTTTTTCCCAAGAAACAATTTGGAACCAGAGGAGACCTTCAAGATGATTCACTTCACAGAGAAAATGGGTCCTGTAACTCTGATCCCTTGATTTCTCCAGCAGTTGCTTTTTTTGTTCAACAAACCCTGATTAAGCACCTACTGTGTGCCAATAACCATGCTTTCCCCAGTACATAATCCTACTTTGAGTAAAGTTAGGCCAAAAGACAATCTTAAGGAACTCTGAGTTACTGGTAAGCTTGATGGTAAACAGCTATTCTTAAAAATTGGATTATTTTAAAGTAAAAAGCTATGCTTAAAAAAATTTGGATAACCAAGTAGTTTTCACTCAATAGCATCTCTGACCTCTACCAAGACCATGTTGGCCCATCTATGAAAGGACCATTGTTTTAAGGCCTTCTGGGAACACATCATAGTGTCTATCCCATGAGCTGGGGAATAAACCAGAACAGAGTTTCACTCTGGAGGTAGTTTGGCTCCAAAGGAGACTTTTGACAGTGTCTGGGACATTTTTGTTTATCATGCTGAGGAGGAAGAATGCTTCTGATGTGTGACGAGTGGGTGCCAGGAGTGCTGTCAGACATCTACAATGCTTAACGCCAGTCCCTGAAAAAGAACCTTCAGGGCCAAATGTCAGTGGGTCTGGGATGGAGAAACCCTCCCTGGGAGGGAGAAGCGTGGTCAAGAAGATGTGACTCTGAGCTTCCAAACAGAGTAGTCTTCTTGTCTTGTCTTATATAGCAAAATTTTGTATTTTCTGCATGAAGGTTTTTTGTTTGACAATTATGTTTTCCTTACTTGAAAAAAGTAGAAGATTGCTATGATGGAGGGTGATGATTCCTTGAATCCCACTTTCCAGTGGAGTCCAATTAGAACAAATAAAAGTAGGGATGGATGACATAGCACAAGGACAAGGAGTGAGTTGTCCTGAGTGGTCTTGGCTGCTCTCAGGCTCTGCTCATCTTCTCATCATTTTCAAGCTGTGTTGACGTGATGTGATTGGGTCCGGGTCTCTCAAGGAAGACCAGGGTTTGGTGGTTATTTTCTGTGAAGGCCCCGATCATAAGTGGCTCAGACTTCATGGAGCATGCTGTCCATGTTACAACACCCAGCCCTGCCACTGTAGCCCTAACAGCCATAGACAATAAGAAAGCAGATGGGAGTGTTTGTGTTCCAAAAACTCTTTATTTACAAAAACAGGTGCTGGACAGATTTGGCCTAAAAGGTGTAGCTTGTTGACCCCTGATTCAGACTAAGGTGGAAACTTACTTGTTTTGCCTTCATGTCTGCCCCGCCTGTCACTGTGTTGACACATAGTTGGGGTTGACTTAAGTAGCATTTGCTGCACAATACTAAGGGTCAGTCAGACAAGCACAAATGCAAGACAATTTTAATGAGAATAACAAGTGGAAAAAAGATCCATCCAGTATTTTCCAAGGTGCCTCTGTATGTTGTTTAACTGTTTCCCCATGTTGAACATTTAGGATGTTTCTAATACCATATTAGTAATAATACTAGGATGAACTCTTTCATACAAAAAAAAAAAAAGCCTGATTTCCATAACATCAATTCCTGGAAGAAGAATTTACTGCACCAAGCAGTATGGATTGCTAAACTGCTCCCCAGGAAGGTGGTATTGATCTACATTCCTAGCAGTAACACAAGAGAGATATTTATCATACGCGAAGGATTTCTTTCAACAGAATGTCATCAAGAAAAGTTTTGGCCGCCATATGTATTTCCACAAATTAGCTCCCCATAAATATCAGTAAATTGGTGTTAGCCACGAATCATTTTCATATCCCCCCACACTGTTGTAATGGCGTGGTTATTAAGGCAGGTTGTATTACCTGTCAGGGTCATCGAGCCAGCCGGCTGAGGTTACCCGGTCCCATGTGTTTACGGAGAGCGCTGAGAAACATCTGCTCCCCATTAGGGAATCGGAACCTCCGCTGTCTGAACGCCTGGCACCAGCCGCCCTGCCATGACGGACAGAGGCCTCCTCCTGTGAAATTCACCACCAAATATGTCATCCAGATTGTTCATTTCCCTCAGGAAATTTCATTTAGGTTAATTTTGGCAAATAATTGGGGGTAATTCTGGAGCAATTTCTTCTATGATGGCTTGCAATGTGCAAAATTTTCCTCCAACATGTTGAAAAAAAAAAAAAAACTGGAGAAATACTAAGAATGACTGATGTTCATCCAATTACCTTTGTAATAAGAAAAAGAAAAAAAAATACCCCTTTTGAACTGCAGTACACGGTAAGCAATCATAAAATAGAGGTGGACCGGGGAGCACTATCTGGACTTTCTGGCTTTTTCCACGAGGTGCCATCTGAATAGTAAGAGCACAGCCAAGGAAAGCACCTTGCTTTTGTGGGCAACCATGGCCTTCTTTTGATGTTCCAGGCTTTTCTGCCTTTTTTCCAAATGAAAAAGAAAATATGTATGACCGAGTGATAAAAGCAAATGCAATAGAAATAGAGGAATTCCACGAGGTTACATGATGATGATGATGATGATGATGATGATGATGATGATGATGACCACGACGACGACGACGACGATGACGATGACGATGACAGTGACGACAACAATGATGATGATATTTACCGAGAAGAATGGAGAACTCCAAACAGCATCAAATCAGTGAAGACAGTGTTAGTAAAGCCAGGCGTTTTCCAAGAAGCCACCGTATTATAACATGCTACTAAGTATCTTTGTTGTTCGCCTCATTTAAGCCTCCCAGCTCTTGGAAGAGCCAAATACCATGCTCCCCCAGCCACAGATTTTTTAAAATAAAAGCTCAGAACAGCTTATTGTCTTATTGAAAGGCACCACACACATAAATGGCCAAGCCAGCAAAGGAATCTGGAGATGACAGAATCTAGTGCCCACCTTAAAATCCCCAACAACACCTTGGTGGCAGCTCCAAGAGTTTGGAAAATAGACCACCACCATTAAGCCATCCCCACCAGAGGCCAGCTGATTGACCTTCTGATGCACAAGCCAGAACCCAGGTCCAGTTCTTCTGTGGACACTGTGCCCTGTGGGCCTGGAAGGGGCTGGCACTGTGCTCTGGATCATAGAGGGCAACAGGGACTCAGCCACAGACACACTCCAGGCTTCCTGGCACTTGCTGGCCTCCCTGGCCTTTTTTTCCCCTTCCAAATGACATCAGATGCACCTAGCAAGTACACAGTCATGTTCTGGAGGGCAATGCCAGCTGGCTTAAGAAAATAGCAGAGTGCATACTCCATGCATATGGCAGCTCATAGAACTATGTGTCCAGAGAAGTGCACATAAAAATGGTAAAATCCAAAGAAAGTCTATTCTTGAGTTAATGGTATAAGACTAATGTCAGTGGTCTCTGTGGTTGGTAAGGGCAGTGTTCTGAGGGTGGTAAGGTGCTTTCATTAGAAGCTGCGTGAAAGGTCCCTGAAAGTCCCAGTACTGTTTCCCCAAGTTATAAAATAAAAATAGTTAATGCAACAGGAAAGTAAGCAAGAATATCTACTCAGTGTATATGAAGCATCATGTTCAAACAGTCAGTGTGGGAAAAATTAGTAGCATGGTTGGTCTTTCACAATACTAGAAAAGAATGCAAGAATAACTTCTGGTCCAAGAACTTCCCAGTAGTCTGCGGTAATAGTGCTTCAACCCTATCTTCTGCACCTAGGTCACTGTCTCCATCCTGTCTTTTAATAAAGCTAGGCCCTCAGTGGGACCACTGAGCCTTTGACCCCAAATCTTTATATAATGGTTAAAGGTATGAGCTTTGGCTTTGGACCAAAGGTTCAGATACAATCTCCCCTTTTCTCAGTAGCATGAACTTGGGCAAGTTACCTAACCTACTTCCTGTGCCTTAGTTCTCTATAGTTTCAGTAATCTCACTCATGGCTTTTAAGAGTGAATAAAGAAGTAGTTGTATGGAAGACCTAGAATATAGTAAAGATTATGCAAGTGTTATACAAAATGATGTTGAGGCAAATGGGAAGAGAAAGGGAGGAAGATTCAAGCCTGCTTCCCCCAAGCCATCAGTCCCAAACGCCTTTTCATTTTTCATCTGTCCTGTTTATTTCTTGAACCCCATTTACGCTATAGGAATCTCCATTCCCCTAGTGCAGGCTGGGATAATACAGCATCTGATAGGCTTTGTGTATCAAATTATCCACTTTCTAAAGGAGGAATCCGTATAGGCATGACATAGAGAATGCAGAAATTCCTCATTGCTTAAAACCTTACAATTCTTTCTCTACATGTTCTAGCACCCCTTCTAGACTCAAATTTCTGAAGATAGGACCTGTGTCTCTGATTGATCTTGGGGTTCCCAGGTGGCCTACTGGGTCACTCAACAACATCTGTGATCGAGTATATGCGTACACGTGTAGATCATGTCCTGGCTGACCCTTCCTGCCATGCAGCCCACAGGCAACTTCCTCAGCCAGTCTGTATTATCTTCCACTACATGGTATGATCCTTAGAGCAGGACTAGGCAAGAGTAAGGTTGGTGGCCATATGTAAATGTGGCACCAGAACTAAAAATAAAGGTCCTGAATCCCTATTGCCTTCCCTGTCCTCGTTCTGTCCATCCTGCTTTGTAAGGTAGAGGTGGGATACTTTGTAAATTCATAGCAACTCTGCCTCTCAGAGATTTGGCAGGCCACTGGGATACTCGAACGTTTCTAGTAGTTTCTTTTCCCCCTTCAAAGAAGGTTCTCCCTTGAGAAGCAAACTGTGGGCAGAGCTCAGGATGGACTCTGAGGAGACAGGATGTCCCCTCTGTGGTCACTTGGATATTGACCAGGAAAGCTGCCAAAGCCCTCTTTCCCTGTGTCTAGATTCACCCAGAGTAACAATGCCATGCAAGCAGTTTTGTGGAATCCACCAAAGTAGGCAGACTATTCTCATACAATGTCTGATTCACAAGCCCAGATAGCTGGGTTTTTTTAAATTTATTTATTCATTTGATAGAGGGTCTCACCATGCAGATCAGACTCACAGTGATCCTCCTGTCTCAGCCTCCCCAGTGCTGGGATTACAGGTGTGCACCATCACACCCAATTTCAGTGGCTGGCATGGGGCACCCGGGGTGCCAGGGCTGGTACGGCATGTGGTAATGGGGATCGAACGAGGGTCCTTAAACTTGCCAGGAAGGTGCTTAGACCTCTGAGCTACATCCTCAGTCCTGATAGCTTTTTAATCTGTATCTTCAGTTGTTTAAAGTGGGCCACATTTGAATAATGTCTTCATACTACCATTCTCACTGAGCTGGGGCTGGGGACCGACATGGCATCTAGCTCATTGTGGGTGGCTCTGGTTCATTATTGACTGTCCTCTCCACTATTTACAAGAGAGACTCGCTAGATGTCCTGCACCATCTAGACAGAACCCGCCCATCCAGAAGCAGGCCTGAGTGTGGCCTCTTCCTTCTTCAGCTTTCTAGTGGTCGCAGTTTCAAAGGATAAAAATTCTAATTCTTCACCCTGGCAAACAAGATGTGTGACAAATGTGGCTGCATTCATCTGCATTCTTTTTTTTTTTTTGTGGAACCAGGGATTGAACTCAGGCCCTCACGCTTGTCAGGGAAGCACTTGTTCCACTGAGCCATCTCCCCATCTGCATTCCTTTATCCCTATCAGCAGCCTTACCCTTCAGCCTGGTCATTCAGGAAATACGCTTCATTCTTTCCTGTTTCTACACC
>NDGN011532912.1:1043-15392 GCA_002564285.1 Tympanoctomys barrerae
CTGTGTTTTCCCAAGCTTGTTCCAAGTAGGTGCTTTAGACCACTGAGCCATCTCACCAGCCCTCTGATAGGAATTTTTGGCTGGGCCAGGATGGAGGCAGGAGGCCGAGAAGGAAGGAGGCCAGTGCAGGTCCTCAGGTACCAACTTGCTAATCATCCAGCACAGGGAGTGCTGCTCCCAGCATTTTACTCAGGAAGTACAAAAAATATGCAGAGAACAACCTGGGTCAGATTAGAAGATCATTAGCTTCAATCATATCTCAGAAGCCATACAAATTAACAGGGATTCCCTGTCTCTCAGTCTGGATGAAAGTCCAGATCATCTTCCCTTTGGGGCCAAGGTAACAGGGATTAACAATGTCAACCTGTCTTTACGGAGAGAGACTAGTTTTGCAGGTACATTGCCCTTAGGGACTGTCCCAGAGACATGTTATTGGGTCCTTTGGGAAATCCTAGAGTAGGATGTGGAGTGGTATTTCCTATAGTATCAAAATCAGCTACTAGGACCCATTGGTGAAGACAAAGTTTGTAAAGATTACTGCAAACAAATGGATATCAGGATGTCCATATAAATGATGCATCAAGAAATGGTCAAGTGACTCTCTTCTTACCTGACCTGCAGTCTTGTCCTCACAATCTCCCCCTGTCACCATGAGAAAACTACTGAACCAACACACTCAGAGAGAGAAGAAGCAGTAGGAATTTGGGAATTATTGGTCCTGTGGAGGCTGTTGGGGATTCTCTCATCTCTACAGGGAATGGAAAAAGGAGATGGAGAGATTTTAGAAATCCCTCATGAAAATTATGAATGTTTGAGGAAGTGAGGCCTTTCTATTTCTCATTGCCTACACTCCTGCAGCCGACTTTATTATTCTATCCCAGTGTGTGACTGAGGAAGGAAGAAAGGACTTGGGGCGAGAAGGTGGGAGAGCAGAGAACAGACAAGAGTGGGGGGACCTGAGTGCCCATGGTTTGGTGCTGAGGTTGCATGAGTTGCTTGTGGGTCAACAGATACAATGGGAAGTAGCTGGGCTGGAGTTGTTTATACCCACCTAGAGGCAGAGCTGGCTGGTGTGGGAGCCAAGTCAAGGACCCATTTTTTTCCCAACCAAAATTCCTTCAGCAACAACCTCCACACATGGCCAAAAGCCTGCCATATGAACCATGAGGATGTCAGTGTTCAGGAAGAAAAGACCAGATAGCTCCAGGTGAGCAACACCTGCTTCTCTCTGCTCCCAGGCATCAGGCATCAATCATGGAAGTCTGGGAGGAAGGAATAAGGAATCACAGGGTTCTCCTCTCCAAGTCCAAAATACCAGAGGTGTGAGTGTGAATTCTAACCTCAAGACCATCATGCTAAGTGAAAGAAATCAGATATTAAATATTAAATATCATACATTTTCTCTTATATGAGAAACCCAAATATAAATAAAGAGGCAAAATAAAGGAGAAATGGTAGGAAAAAAAGAGATAGGGGAGTAGATTTGGGGGAAATGGGGAAGGGGATCTGGAGAAAGGGACCAAGACTGTAAGTATATAATTTCTAAAATTATTATGGCTCATAAACAAAATATTAACAAGAAATATTTGAATGAGATTAAAATTTGGACCTGGAATAATTTGAGTAGATGAGAATTTTTAAATAACATTAAAGGATGAGGGCAGGACTGGGTAGAGGAATATGGTACTCTTGGGTGTAGTTCAGCAGGTGTTATACATTTGATTACATCCCCCAAATCTATGTGTTGATGCCCTGACCTCTAGTATCTTGGAATGTGATGTTACTTAGAAATAAGTTTGTATAGATGTAATTAGATAAGATGAAGTCATACTGGAGTAGGGTAGGCCCTTGATCCAATATGAATGATGTCCTTTATAAAATAAATATTAAAGCTATCCTGTCACAAGTCAAAGAATCACCAGATGCTAGGAAAGTAGCCTGGATTAGATCTTTCCCTGGTACCTTCAAGGAGAGGATGAATCTGTTGATATTTATATTTTGGACCTCTGGTCCCCTAAAATGTAGGGCAGTAAAGTTCTGATGTTCTATGCCACAGTGTTGTACTTTGTATGGCAGCCAAGCAGACCAGTACAGCTAGGCCCTTGGGGAGCTAGCTCTGGGGCTGGAAAGTCTTCAGAATAGTCCCAGCTGAGGCCAGGGACTGAGTCTTTGAACTCTTCACTGACAGTATGGGCTTCCCATGATCTGGGCATCCTTTCCCATCTGAAGAGCATGGAGGGGGATGAGGAAGCTCTTTCTGGTCAAGGATTATTCCCAGAGAAGTGCTCAAATGAGCCATCAGCAGCTAACTCTCCCTGCCAGGCTGAGACCAAAGTGAGAGAAATGAAACCCTCATCCCAGGTATAAAATTCCAGGGGGCACGAAGCTCAGTGTTCAAGACAAATAACACTTCGACGCAAAATTATAAAAAAATTAAAGTGTAATAACTTGCAATCAACATTTGACATAAACAAAATAGGTTGAACTGATATTACTATTTTTCTGTGAGCTGCAGTGCTGCATGCATGGCACTGCTCTCTGCTGTTGGGAAAAGATGACCTTGGTCTTTTAAGAAGTTGATCAGCACAGCAAACCACCTATTGTCAACCAGGAAGAACGAGAGCTAGGTCTAGGTTGGAGGTGGTTAGAAGGAAGAGAGCTAGGTTTAGGTTACAGGTGGTCAGACTCTACAGTCTGGAGGCTTGACAACTGCCCTTTACCACTTACAGGTGTCCAGAAGAAGTATGTCCAGGGAAAGGAATGATGAGAAGAAATAAGAAGAGTGCTCAGGAAGAGGGAAAAGGTTGGGTAGTGACTTGTGGGGCACAGTGAAATCTACTCTTCATATGTGACATGTAAATGCTAGCAGGGCTACTGACAGTATGCTCTGGGGGCTGTGCCTATGGGCATGTGGATGTTTCAGACCAGGAGAAAGAGGAGCTTTCTGTGGTTGCTGAGCAGTTCACTGCGCTGTCATTGACAGAGTCTAATCAAGGTCATGCTGTCCAAGAAGAACAGGGTTGTATGTTTGCCCCTGTCTTTTCATCATCTGGCCTTTTGAGTAATGAAGAGCCCCTGTCTGAGCATGTCTGTAGCTGCTTTAATGACAAATCTGGTAGGTTTTATGTCCTCCATGCTGGGTCTTTGAACTCGAGGCTGATAGGCTCGAGGCTAGGATGGATGGATGGATGGTCTCTTTACATTGACCTCTGCCCTTCATCCCAAAGACAGCCTCCGAAGGCCACCTGAGTAATTCACTCCTCTCCTTCCAGAACTTGATTTCCACCCCTCCCCCATACAATGACAGAACCTAAAATGAGAGACAACCTTCCCTTGTCCAAATAAATTCCCAGCTTAGCAGATTTCAGGCTGATGGCCTTGGCTCCTTTGTCTCTGTAAATGAGGGCCCGCATACATGATGGATAGCCCCATGCACTGGACATACATTTTACCTAACTGGAAGCACCACCACTAACCATTTAACAATATTGTTTCACAGCCAACTCCTTGAATGGCACTGTCCCTAGGTTGATAGCTTCTAATCAATAAGAATTGTCAGTGGGTGCTAGTAACTCCCGTTGAATGAAGGAATCTAATTCTTGGCTTTGAGCTCCAAAAGCCCCCAGCCTTCTGAATAAACATCACATCAAAGGTGATTCTCTATTCTTCCCATCAAGCTTAAATTTAGCAAAATTAGGATATGGATTTTCCTTTATTCTCTGTGATCACAAATGTAATGTCAGATTTTTTTTTTCCCAAAGAGCTCTCCATCCCACCTCTACTCTGTGTCAAGGTTGTCAGAACCATAATTTATTCATACTTTTGACCTCTGGGGAGGACAATATCCAAAGGGTCAGGGAGCGTTATTGGATGTCAGGATGAAAATTCACTGCCCTTCCTCCCTTTACAATGTTACATTTAATCAAGCCCCTACAAATGGGGCTGAGGCACTGCTGCTATGATAGCCTCTGAAGGCCTAGCCCTTCCTGACTAGTAATTATGCAATATTTATACATTTGCCAACATCCTTAGTGTTGAAGACAGTCAGAGATGTCTGGTTTTCTCGGTAAGGAAGTGAGTGTCTGTGATTTCTCTTCTGCTCAGGTCACCATGGTGACCTGCCTGAAGCTGATGTGAGCTAGCATGGGGGGCGAGAGTACCATGGAGCATGGCGCTATGGGCAGGCCACCTTGTTTGTGTGGTCCTCTTTCAGGGCAACTCAGAAGTGGTTTATTCTCAGTGGTCTCACAGCATAGCTCCTTTACCCAGAATGTCAAGGCCTAGGCAATTCTCCAGCTGTAATGATTTTCTGAGAACTGTGTGGAAAGTCTTGAGGGGCAAGAAGAGCAATGAATCAATGCTAAATAATAATAGTAAGTATTCTCTTACTCAATAAATACATACAATAAATCCCACATTCCTGGTTTGTAACAGATATAGCCTAGAGATACACAGAAGAGCCTGAGGCCTCATTAGAATTCTTGCCAAGTAGCGTCTTGCATGTCTTCCAGAAGGTTCCATTTTTTCCCCAGTCATTTTAAGTGACTCAGAAAGAGCGTTGACAAACCCCATTGTGTCTTGTTTGTATTTTGCCCCCTTTCCTCCCTTGGCATCCAAGGAACAAGGTCCTGATTCATCCAGGCAAAGGGTAAAATTCAAGCTTAGGGTTTTGGAACCTGTGTTTGTGAATTGGCTCAGCCAGTTTCTTGCTCTGTAACCTTAAGCACAGTGTGTGTTCTCTCTGAGCCTCAGCTTCTTCCTCTGCAGAAAGAAGGCAAGAATTGGGCCTACCATATGGCTGGTGAAAAGTCATGTGAGATACTAAGGATGAAGTGAGGTAAAGAACATTTCCTTTTCTTCTGAGCTAGTACAGCCTCTGGGTGGGAGGAGTGCCTTGGCCACCTCCCTTGACCTTGGGAGCCAGGCTTCAGAGGAAGGCAAGCTGTCCCTCAGGACAGGAGAGGAACTAAGCCCTGGGGTGGGAGATAGAGTAGAGAAATCGCAGGTTGGGGTGGAGGAAGAAAGGTCAATAAGATGAGCAATGGTGTACAAAGCACCTTCCATGTAACCTTCCCTCCCAATCTTCCTGAGAGTCTAAAACATTCAAGGAATGCTTGGTGAGGGCAGGCACCTCTTGGAGACTAGGGAAGGATCAGGGGCCTTAGGTCCAATTAGTGCAGGACTCAGAGCTAGCAGTGGACAATGAGGGAGGGGAGCCTACAGCTTTCAGAGGATGTCACAAAAACCCACATGGAGGATTTCAACTTCAAAGGGGCATGGGTATGGGTCAAGGAAATGTCACCTTCAGTGCAAGGCCCCCCCTTTAGTGTGGTGCCTGGGCTCTGGCAAAATGCACAGTGAATAGGCGTTTTGCCCAATGTTAGAATGATACACTTGACCTGGGGCAGCTAGCAGAGGGGGCTGATTCCTAAGGAAAGTCAGGACTGGAGAAGAAGAGTTTCCTGTTTTCTAATCCCTACAGTCTTTGAGAAAGAGCTGCTAGGCCTAAAGGCTATTAATAGTACCTAAAAAGGCGGCCTTTGAGAAACAGGTTCCATTGAAAATTCTTGTCTTACATCCTATCCAGAATCTATAGGCCTTATTTCCCTTGTTTATGCATTAATATAAGTTGCTTATATTATGGACTTATTTTTTAATTCAGATGTATTTGCTACACATTCCAGAAATTGTGAGAGGAGGAAAAAGCCCCTTGCCCTTGTCGTTTGGCATCTACGGGAGCATAGTAAGGGTTTCTCTGGAGATTTTCTCCACCTGTGATGCCCTTTTCCCATCTATGTAGGCTGAATCCTGCTTCTTTCATGCCCAAGTCAGATCTACTTCCCTATAAAATTTTGCCTGATGCTCCATCCAGGGGCAGAGCCTACCTCATGGCCCCATCTGCCCACTGCATCCTTTCCTATGGCTTTTGGTATTTTCTGCAGGGCACAATGGCTACACAGTGGACCCATAATCTTCCAAAAAGAAGAGCCCAGGATCTTCACAGTAGCCCTTATCACAATTCTGACTCATAGCAGTGGATCACGACTTTCACACTACCTTAACAGTGTAGTCAAGAACTACGTTGGCTTCCTTTCTGGTTTTCTACCCTGCTCAAGGACTCACTTTCCTACAGGAACCATGTCAGTTTTACAGGGCAGTGAGATTCTACTCCTGCACTCACCTTACTGCAGTGAGTACTGGCAAATAGTGCTATCTGAGAGAACTTTCTGCAGCAACAGAAATGATCTTTAGCTGTGCTGCCCGATGGCAGCAGAGTGCTTTGCTAAGCACCAGAGCACACCCAGTGTGACTGAAGAGCTGAATGTGTAACTCTGTATCATTTTAATTAATTAATTAATTTATTTATTTATTTTTGGCAGAACTGGGGATTGAACTCAGGCCCTTGCTCTTGCAAGGGAAGCACTTATTCCACTGAGCTATCTCCCCGGCCCCATTTTAATTAATTTAACATTCAATTTAAATTTCTCCATGTGGCTATGACCTCCACTTTGACCACACAGGCATAGATGCTGACAAGCAGAGAAACCTGCGCCTGGGCATCTCAGTGCCCTCACAGCTGCTCAAGCTGCCTCTGCATGCATATCCTGGAGGGCTCATGACCAAACACATCCCTCCAGAATCTCAACTCACCTCCCAGACAGGAGAGCACAGGAGATAAAAACAATGTCGGCATTCCAAAGGTCAGATGTTTTCTTGTTTTACCTTCACCACTGTTACTGCAGATAAACACATCTCTGATAGATTCTGGAGCCCCCACAACACTTGCCACAGTGTTTTTCAAAGAGTATGTGTATAGCGAATAATGGACGCGGAAGTAAGTAAGTAGATTTAATGAAACTAAGCAGTGTTTTCAGGAGGTGTGGCCATAAGTATGAATTTAACAAAACAGGTACAAGGATATGAGATGAGATATGAAGAAATTTGGGAAAATCATTTAGGAAATGTTGGTTAAAACTATCTTCTAGTATGCAGTGGTCTGCTTCTCTTGCCCCTACAGCATAATGGTTTGGAGACATCTGGTGATCTTATCCTGAAGATCTAATGTTATGGTTTGAATTGTGTCTCATCAAAATATATATTAAGGTCCCGACCCTCAAGTATCTCAAGCTATGATGTGGAAGTAGGGCTGTTGCAGGTGTCGTCGGGTAAGGCCATCCTGGAATAGGGTGGGCCTTAAATCCAGTGTGAATGGTGTCCTTGTAAGACAAGAGGAGCTTGGGCACGGAGACTGAAAGTCATGGGGAGCATGTCATGTGATGACAGAGGCAAAGACTAGAGTGGTGCAACTGCACGCTGAGGACAAGGACAGATGACCACCACCAGAAACTGGAAAGGACAAGAAAGAGCCCAAGCAGAGCTCCCGAGGGTACAGGGCTCTGCTGACACCTTCTGGGTTGTCCTTCAGCACCCAGCGCTGTGTGAGATTGTAGATCTCTCTTGTTTAAGCCACCTAGTGTGTGGTTGCCTGCTATAGTAGCTGTCGGTGACCAAAACAGCTGGTTTAGGCTGAGATGCTGTAATGACAATGAGCTCTAAAGGGATCCTACCTGCTGGCCAGTGGGACTCTTCAGGTTGCTAGTGGCTCTGAGGGTACAGAGGAGTTTCAGGCCCAGGCAGAAGCACTGCGGTAGCCAGTATCCCCTGAAGAAAGTGCTTTAAATGGTGCTTCCTGTATTTTGCAGCTGCAAGGAACATGAGACCTACCCCATCAAGCCGTTCTTCCCTTCTGCAAAGCAGGGATGCTCTGCCTTGGGGTTTTCCTTCACGTGTATAGCTCAGCACTGTCTCCACAACTACACAGAGATCTTTTCAGGGCAGGACTGCCTCTTCCTCCAGCCTGCCCAGGACTTGATATGTACAAGGTGTTCATTGTGCAAAACCTCACAGCTGCATCAGTCATGTCTGACTCACAACTTTAGCCCCAGAGTCTGGGACATCCTTGGTGCTCAGCAAAGCAGAAAGAAGAATAAGAAGTTAATAAATGAAGGCCAAGAACAGAGCTATGAGCCCAAGGTAGGGCCTGGGCCTGGCTCTACTTGTTGGTGGTCACTTGAAGACAGGATGCCCCAGGAGTGCTGTCCATCACAGATGGCTTGAACAGTTTGCATCATAGACAGAAGGAGGGAGCAGCTCAGAAAGACCATGCCGAGCTGGTAGCATGGACTTCTGCTCCTGACCTTAGCTCTGAGGGCTCCATTTTCCATCTCCTGGGTGGTGGAGCAGAGATGAATCAGGCTGAGTTCCAAGGACGGTGGTGTAGCAAGGTGCCCCAAAGATAGCTTGCACTATGGTGAGATTGGACTTCTTAGTGTTGCATCCCAGAGAAGATCTGAGACTGCCCAGTGTACTTTGAATGGAAAATATCCAACCAAATGCAATGAAGCAGGCACCTCTGTGGAGATCAAAAGGCCTTCAACAGAGACAGGTAAATTGAAAAAGTAGCCTCCCCTGTATAGATGGCTTATCCATCATCACTGCCTTTCCCCTTTCATGAGCCAAGCAGTCCAAACAGGTTCATGTTTCCATCCTGCAGCTTTGTGCTCACTTGGAAATACATTTCGATCAAATTCCAACAGATTTGCCTCATTAGGTTTTCTATTCATTGTTGTCAAGCCTTCCCCCTTGAACAGTGTGGCATCATTTCCTTGCTCGGCCATCTCAGGGGAGGAGGAGGCAGTGGCTGGGAGGTCTTCAGTGAAAAGGAAAGGGACTAACAAGGAGCTGTCACCCACTGCTGTCATCTCCTCCTGGAGTCCCCATGGAAGCAGCACGTTCAATTTAATGAGGACATCAGATTGCAGGTCCTGCTGCTCTTTCGCCCTTGCCCTCTCCGCAGCTCTGTGCTCTGAGTCCTCGACCTTCAGAGAAGTAGAGGTGGGCAGCTCCCTTCCTAGATTGAATCTGGGCAAGAAACCAGCACCTGTGAGCTCAGGTCCCTCTGAAAAGAGCTCTTGGCTCTCTCTTCTTCCAAAGGAAAATTTATGAGTCCAATTTCCACAATTTACATCTTTCATTTCATAATCCAGCCTACTTTCCCCAAGGCTTCCAGCGCTGCTCGTGTCAAAAAGAGACTCCTTATTTCCCAAACGCTTTTTGCATTATTAGTTTCATTTATTATTTTTATGTTTCCTATTGGGTCCACACGTGTCTCATTTCCCTGAGGTCCACAAGTGGATGACAATGAGCTGGGAGCAGTCATTTTGTAACAGGGAAACTAGGAAGCTGGTGAGTTCTCCAGGGGAAAGTTTCCAGCCTGTGCATTTAAAACTAGCCCCAAATTAACTCTTCGTCACCTGGCCTCAAAACATCCATGCAGGTGTTTTTCAACCAGCTACTCCCATTCTTGTCTGTTCTGCATAGTGAATGACTTTAGGGAGCAAAATGGGAATTTTTAACTCCTCAGAGAGCTGAACTATCCTTCCCTGTCCATTTATCTTTTAGGGGCTGGGGAGATGGCTCAGTGGAATAAGCGCTTCCCTGGAAAGCACAAGGGCCTGAGTTCAATCCCCAGTTCCGCAAAAAAAAGGAAATACACATTTATCTTTTAAAGCTTCTCAGGGTCTGCGAAGAACGGGCTATAAAAACTCTATGGTTGTTTTAAAGAAAGAAACCCTGATTATGCTCTGTCTTTAAAAGTCATAGTATTTCTACAAAATAAAGGTAGGGTGGGGCAGAGCAGTCATGCATCGTATTTTGTAAGAGATACTGGGATACTGCCAAGGGTCCTGGTGGCAAGGTGGTGCTAGGAGCCTGTAGTCCATTCTGCATGTACTATCTATCTCACTTTTGTTTATTTACTATTTTTTCATTAAAAATTTATTTCAAAGAAAAAAAACAAAAAAGAATTTCCAAAATGATATGATAGGAGGGTAACAATAGTTAATATATTGCATATTGTTTTTGGTTTTTTATCATTTAAAAAATAGTAAAAAAATTTAAAATGATATAGAGTTTTACTAAACAAAATGATAGGAACAACTTGGATGAGGGAAAGGAGAAAAGAAAGAAGGAATGGAAAAAGCACTGTCACTTTTAGAACTAGCCTTTGCAAGTTGCTTTTCTAGACTGGTATTTAGCAGAGATATTTTGAGTTATCATTAGTATAAATAACTTCTCACTTGGCTCCAAAGGAGCAGTAGTATCCTTAGAAAGGCTTCAGGCTTTTGTTGCAGTACTGCTCTGGGGCTTGGCAAGACCTAGAAGCACCACAGCACTTCTGGCAGTGGTTGCTGGCCTATTGTCAGCTCCCCGAGGGGAGGCAGCACCCTCAGCTGTGCATCTCCTGCCTTATCCCGGGTCTTGCATTCAGGAGGAGATGCTGAGTGTTTGCCATGTCTGTCTCATGACATTGTCTGTCTCCTTCCGTGTGAAGGGTAGCAGGATATCCACAAGAGTAGTGCAGAAGCTGCCGTGAGCTCCACAGTAGTGGGCCTCAGGATCAGCTTTTCCTGGGGTGGAGACAGTTCTGTGTCCTGTCATCTTCACTGCTGTCACATCATGCATCCTTCCTGCCTGCTGAACTATTGTCCAAATAGGTGCATCCTGTTTGGCTGTAAAGAGTTGGGAAAGTTACACATGCAAAGCCTGTGGTGAGTATGTGCCCTAGTGTACCTGGGGCTGGGTCACTCTTGTATCACATGTCCATGGGCTCAGGGCACAGGGGACTTGAAAACCCTAATGTGAGCAAATGCAATTACGTTAAGACTGAGCTGATGCACACTAGACACTTCCTCACCCGTAGTCTCATTTACTTAGCTGGTCTAAAAGCAACTGATTTTGCTTTACATGAGCTCCTTTCAGAAAATACTCTTTGAGGGTACAGTATTTTTTTTCTATTGGCCAAGTGAAAAATATAAAAATTTGCCCAAAATGAAGACTGGTTTGCCTACAAATCTAACCAAATTTGGATCAGAAAGAAGAAGTGATACAAATTGGGCCAACACACAGTATGTTCATTTCTCTAAGGTAATAGTAAATTAAGAATAATAGAAAAGAGAGGTGGGATATATATATATAAGTACGATGTATGGCATTTTAACCTCCCTGGGAATGGATTCCAGTTCCTGTCTAGGCTTTGCGACACGGTTCGATGCCTGTTTTTTGACCCCCAAATGAATAGTAAGTCTTCAGAACACACTTATAGTCTGTAATACTATTACCACTCTGTCTGCCTTGGGGCCCCTCAGTCATTTTTTCAATTAAAAAAGGCCCAGTGCTCTATTAACCTTTTGTCTGCTGCTCCATCCTTCACGCTGTGGTTGCCCTGAGATGATGAGTCACGTATTAAGCAAGGCATGCACTACTGTGCGCCATCCCCAAGCTCCCTGTCATTAGGAAGATGAAGTACCATTTTCTCATTAAAAATTGTGAGACACTTTGCTGTACACACGATTGCTGGCTGCAGTCTCTTCGTTACAGAAGATGAGAAGGGACTCCCACTTCTCTGCATTCCACTTACCTGACCCTTACTGTGCTGTCCCCACAGGCAAAGTATCTAGCCCATTGACATTCTGACAAATCCCAAATGAAACTCTAGGCTTGGTTTACCAGAAGTCTGAACAAGTAAATAAAATTGCCTAGTTCACAACATCTCCACTGGCCCCCCAAAGAGGGTGGCTTTCTAAGTTTTTTTGTTCCTTTCTACTTGGGAAGCAAAGAGTTTCTCCAGAAAGTACAATGTCTAAGCTGCATGTATGTGGGCAGATCTAGGCAGCTTTGGCTTTTAGAATGAGCTGCCCAGAAGTGGGCAGTCATGTTGCAAAGGTTCTTGTGGACTCGAGAGATGAGCAGGCCAGGTGTCTGGAGCCCAGCCCCCTCCATTATCTGCAAGCTACTAGGTGACAGCCACTGAGGGTCAGTGTCATGGCTTCAAGTTCACAAAACACTTAAGAATTGCCTCTCTTTTTCCATTCAAGCTGAATGCAAAGGAAAGGAATCAAGTTCACCAGTTTTTTGCAAAAGCATCTTGGTAAGGTTGACCTGCAGCAGGAAGAGGTTAGACTCTCAGGCTGCCACAGATGGATTTCCACAGAACCTTCTGGTTATCCCTTCAGATAACATTATAGGCAAAGCGTGATCTAGTGGAAGAAAGTGGAAAGCCCCAGGTCTATACGTTTGCATCTTTCCTGCCCTCCCTGCATTGGCATCTCAGGGCCTCCCCAGCCCTTCTAGCCATTTTGGTCAAGCCAGGCTCACAAAAAGGAAGCCAATATCTCATTCAACTGGACAAACATATACACCATGCTGATTGGAACCAGGATGAGTTTATGATTTCCAATCTCCCTGTGAACACTGTGAAGTGACTCTTTTGTCTATTTTGTATTGAACATATATCCTGGACCATTTGTTAGGTTTTCCAAACTCTGCTGTCTGTCCTCGTGGAAGAGATATAATTGTTGTACCACTGTTCTCTGTTTGTCAGATGTTATGGGACACACTTTTGTGCAGCTGCTAATGTAGATGCCAGGCTTCTCAAGTTCAATTCTGGCTGTAACAGCTACTGGTTCTATGTACTCAGAGAAGTAACTTGAACTCTCTGAGGTGGTTTTCTCACTTACTGAATTGGACATAGTAGAATTCATGAGCTTACTGTAAGGACTAAATGAGATTGTCTTAGAAATGTTCCGTTCGTACATGGCATAAAGTGAAGTGCTCAACAAAGGCTAGTTGCTATTATTTTCCACTATTGCAATCTTATACTTTCTTCTTTAATCTCAGTGACAGTCTTTTGAAGTAGATATTTTATCCACATTTTATTGCTGAGGGAAACTTGGGCTCAAGGGCTAAGATAGGGAGCTGGTTATCAGACTGATCTGTGGATCTTAAAATGTCCCTTAAAATGTCCCATCTCTGCCTAGATTCTTGGCTGATGGTACCTGTTACCCCCCCCCATTTCTAAAACAAAATGCACTTCACCCCCCAATGCCTCTGTTTCAGCTCCAAGCTCCTTGCAATCTTCTATCATCTCTCTACTCCACCGCAAAGCAGTTGTTAACCCTCTTGCTCTATCCCTCTCTATCCCGTCCAACCTCCTGAGAACTTGGTCCCAGTAATTTCACCTAATTCTTCTCCCAGATCTTCCATCTCCCTGTTGGCTTGGTTCCCTCAATTAAAAATTTCCCTTATTAATAAAGAAATATGTGTTTATTTATTTATTTTTATTTTATCTTGCTATAGGGCCTCGCTATGCAGTTCAGACTCAGTGATCCTCATGTCTCTGCCTCTGCAGCACTGGGATTACAGGCATGCATCACCGCACTCAGTTTCAGGGCCAGCACAGAGAGCTCAGGGTTCTGGGGCCAGCAGAGCATCTGGTACCTGGGATCAAACTCAGGACCTTGCATTTGGCAGGCCGGCACTTAGTTGGCACTGAGACTGCTGAGCTCTCTCCTCAGCCCTAAAGCAACACGTTTAAACCTCCCAGACAGTGCTATGCTGCAGTTAATTCTTAGTAGAACACAAGGTCTGACTGTTATAAATTCAGGAACTTTACAAGATAGTTGAGATCTCATTGATAATCAGCCAGGAATATTTACCCTGCAAATGTCAGCTAAGGCCACAGATGAGGGCTTCACTTTTGTTCTTAGGGAGTCTGTTGTTAAGATTCACCAGCATACCATTGCTTCCAGCCACACATTTCCAACGTATCTCTCTTACCTTCAAAACCAAAGTGACTTATCTCTCTCTCTTTCCATAAAAAACTCTATTCATCTCTAAAAGTAATGAAGTCAGGCCGGGGAGATGGCTCAGTAGAATAAGCACTTCCCTAGCAAGTGCAAGGGTCTGAGTTCAATTCCCGGTTCTTCAAAAAAATAAAAATAAAATAATATAAATTTAAAAATAAAATAAAAGCAATGAAGCCTTTGCTTCTGCTCTTACCAAGGCCAGTGAGGACCTCAGTCCACTTGAAGTCCATAAACTTTGGTGCCACTGACTTTGTCACGCTTGATAATCACATCTCTTTGACTACTATGCCACTAGCCTGGTCCTCCTCTCTCTCTGATCAATTTATTGTTTCTTCTGGGTTCTGATGTTCAAACTTTGTGCTTCTTCTTTCTAAACTCATCAATCTCATTTACTCCATCTTGACAAATATGATTTAAATCCTGCTTTTATAAGTACATGTTTATAGTCTATAGTAATTTCATTCATGTAGAGCTGTCTCATACCTAACACATCTCAATTCTTTTTTCATCCATTCTGTCTCATCTCCCTCTCGCTTCCTACAAGCCTCTTGTGAGAATAGGGTCATTGGATTTTAGTGGCTCTATGCCCAGTAGCTCTATGCACATTTAAGAATGCTCTTAGTATCTTTCCACTTTCCTATGG
>NDGN011532914.1:0-10700 GCA_002564285.1 Tympanoctomys barrerae
GTGGCAATGATGGTGGTGATGGCCTTAGTGATGGTGGTAGTGGTGGTGGTGATGATGGTGGTGATGGTCTTAAGAATGATGGTAATAGTGATGACAGTGCTGAGGGTGGGAATGATGATAACAGTGATGATAGTGATGGTAGCAATGATGGTGCCAATGATGATAATGAAGTGATGGTGGCAATGATGAGGCTGTGCACCTTGGTGATGATAATGATAGTGTTGGTGATGACAGTGATGGTGAGGATGGTAGTGGTGGTGATGAGGAAGGGGATGAGGATGGTGGCAGTGAGGGTAATAATGGCGATGGTGATGGTGATAGCGGTGATGCTGATGGTGCTGATGGTTATGATACTGGTGATGATGGTGTTAGTAATGGCGATGGTGATGGTGGTGGTGATGGTGATAATGTAGGTGATGATGGTGGCGATGGTAGTGTTGGGGTTCATGCTGGAGATGTGGTGGTGAGAACAGGGATGTCATGCTGGGCCCTGTGTCTGACATGTGATGGGATATTACACAGAATTTTCAACAGAGCAGCTAAACACCAAAGTGAGTGCTGTTACTATCCAGTCTTTATTAATTTCAAAGAATGAAAATCGTTTATATGATAAAAATATCTATTCTGATATCTTTTTAATTTGCTTAATGACACTTTGTGATTGTTGCCATTAGTGTAGTTGAACTCGTTTCTAGCATCTCACCCTTCTGCCTTGTGCTGCTTCTGTCTCCCGTTTTCTTTTCTTTTGTTTAGGTTGAGCTTTTGCTTTTCTTTATTTGATGTTTTCTCTAAGCTGGCACAAAATTTGTGCAATCTATTTTTATTGTTTTGATTAACCTTGGTAATTCCCATGCATATCCAAGGCAAAAACATCTTGAATAAAAGAATACCCTAACACTATTCTGAAAAAATAATTTAACTTTAATCACCATTACATTCCTTATGTAATCTTTCTCTATAATTTCAAGGTATCTCCTGTTTTGAGCCACTATATGACTTACTGCTCTGATTCTTAGCTAATCCATGTGATGTTCATTGTGTGTGTGTGTGTGTGTGTGTGTGTTTGCATTTTGTAGCATGACTTGCACTCTATGGGCTCACTATCACATTTGGCTTAGATCCTTCTTTGGGATTGCGCTTCTTTATTTAGAAAGAAGATCCCTAGTGAACACTTTCTCCGCTGTCTGGCTGTGTCTCTTTCGTGAACTGGAAGGACAGTTTGCTGAGTAGTGGCTGGTGCAGTCTCCCAGCATTTTGAAGCTATTATTCCACCATCTTTCAAGGTTGTTCATAAGGGCACCGGTTATCACTGTGATTGCAGCTCCTTTCCTCCCCCTTACATCTCTGTTCCTCTTTTGCTAGTCTCAGCTGCACTGGAAAGCCAGGAACTGAGATCTTCTGATCATCCTTCCTGCCTAGGTTACCTCATGCTTGCTAGGTCTGTGCCCCTTTGCAAGTGTATGTAGGCAATTTTCAGATATTAGCTCCTCTAAGATCATTCTCCTGCATTTCCTCCAGTGTCTTTGCACTTTGATCAGCTGTACACTGGGTTTTCTCATTCCATCCTTGCATCAACTGACATTCATACCTTCTCCTTTCTGTAAGCTTTTGGAAGAGCTTTAATTCACTTGTTCTTGTCCATTTGTGACTTAATTGGGTGTTTCATCTATTGGATTATTTGTAAATGTTTAGCTTAGTAAATCACATGCACACACACACATACTCCTACTGTTTCTTTTTAAAACTTAGTTGATGAAAAGGAATATATTCAAGATGTACAACAGGATGTCTTGCTAAATACATATATTGTGAAATGATTTCTACAGTCAACTTAATTAATACAGTAGCACATCCATTACCTCTCATAGTTACCATTTTTATTTACGTGCCTATAGAGACGTCATTTAAAATCTGCTATGAATGACCCTCTCTTGAAGTACACCAGACCCCGTGAACTCATACCTTAACTGCAACTGTGTACCTTTTGACCACCATAAAGTCCCTTCATGAACAGGTAACTATTGCTTGTCCTCATCATTTCTGTGAAGATTAAGAAGATTTATTGGATGAAGGCTGAGTTCTTATCTCTGGGCAGGGCATGATTGGATTTTGTCCACCCCCGAGTGTAGAGACAATCCTGTTGTCCTCCCTAGCAGATGAGGTCTCATCATACCTAACTCTGGAGCCCCTTGGGAGCTCTTGCCAGTGGGCCACCTGGTAGTGGAAAAGCAGGGACCTTAGAGTTCTGTGGCTTATGTGCCATGATCCCACAGATCCCAGTCACCTGCCCTTGTAGCTGAGTAGCCAGTTCCTTCCATGCAGAGCTCTCCTGGAGCCCTCTCTGCCACTCACCAGGAGATGTTGCAAGGATCTACCCCTGATGACCCCCTGTCTGATGAACTCTTCCTACATATAGCTGTGCAAATGCTGCACTCTGTAGAGGTGGGCAGGTGAGGCAGGTGGGCAGGTGGTAAAGTGGGCAGGAAGGCAGGTAAGCAGTTGGGTAGGTGGCCAGGTGGGCAGGTGAGGCAGGTGGGCAGGTAAGCAGGTGCATATGTGGCCAGGTGGGCAGGTGAGGCAGGTGACCAGGTGGCCAGGTGGCCAGGTGGGCACGTAAACAGGTGGGTAGGTGGTCCGGTGGGCAGGTGGGTAGGTAAGCAGGTGCATAGGTGGCCAGGTGGGCAGGTGAGGCAGGTGGGCAGGAGAACAAGTGAGAGAGATGAAGCAGGTGAGATATGAGGACACGTGGGGCATGGCTCACAGGGCAGGAAGTGCATAGTCACAGGGCATCTGTCTCCAAAGAGCCCCATCCTGAGCACAAGGGCGCACCCACCTCAGCAGGGTAAATGGGTCCTATTACACACAGCAGCCCCACAGCAGAACTCACAGTGCCGTGAGCACATGTGCTTCCTCCTTGCCTGTTCCTTTGCACAGTAGAGATTATTTCTTATATAGGACCCGCCCAAACCACTCAGCCTCCTAGAGCTCTTCCTGGCTCCCACATGCAATCATCCCTTCTTTCCTGGGAGGGGGCATCAGAGAACAGCCAAAACAGCCCCATGTGGCAATGCAAATGCAGCCTCTACCCCAGGCTCCACCAGGCTCCACTTTTATTTTTATTTTTTGTATTTTGGGGAAGTGTCTACAGGGTGTTCAGGGTCTCACTACTAGATCAGACTCGTAGTGATTCGCCTGTTTATAGCCTTCCAAGTGCTAGGATTACAGGCACTTTCCACCACACCCAGTCTCAATCCCCCCCGGGGGTGGGTCCCGGATCGCATCCCCAGCCCCTGCACCTGCTTGCAGGCGCTTTAATCCACTGAGCTATTTGGCTGGCCCTAGGCTCCACTTTTAGAGGCTGGTTGTGCTCTGAGAGTGCCAAGCAGCTGTCACACCTGAATTTTGATCAGGCCCCAGGCCCGTGGAAAGGGGCGCCCTGCTGGGTGATTGGTCCCCGCTGCTGCTCTGCTGCTCTTCCGTCTCCGTTTACCTCCGCTCCTGCAGGCCCTGAGCCAGGGTGCGAATATTTGGAGCACTCATATTCCTCCTAAAATATATCCTGGGTTGAAAGGTTCCCCACCTACTACAGGGCGCATAGGCCACTCATAAACATAAGCAAATGGGAGTGTGTGTGTTCGCGCACGCGCACAGACACAGGACGCAGGGTCTCCCTCCACCACACCTGGCTCCTCTCAGATGAGGAAGTGACACTAAAATGGGGACAGAGGAAAAGCCATCTTCAAACTACAGGGGGAGGCTGCAGAGGCTAACCCTGCCACACTGCAGGTGTGGACTCAGGTCCTCCGGCCCTGTGAGGAAATCCCTGCTAAGCTTGTGGCATCTGTTAGGCGGCTGGAGCTGACGGGGCCAGGAGGCGGCCTGCTGGCTGAAACGCAGTCCAGACCGCTGTCTGCAGGGAAGACTGAGGCTGCAGTCAGAAGGGCCCTGGAGCCGGCTCTCTGAGTAAGGCAGCCAACCAGGTACAGGAAACCACACTCCTGATGAAGGACAGCAACCTCCACCACGCTGCCTCGGGAAAGCAGCGACTCAGGAGGGAGCGGGGCAGAGAAGCAGGCCAGGGCCTGCGCTGATGTGGAAGTGGAGTCTGTTGGTGGCAGCATCTGCAGCAGCATCGCTGTTATCCTCAGGGCTCCTTCTGGTCACCTTGCATGAGGTCGCCTGGGCCTGAGTTGGGCTGGAAGTAGCAGGGACTTAGCAGGACACTCCTCTTGCTGTGGGCCAGGGCTGGGGACTTCGCCCCTTAAGTTGGAAGAGTGCTTGCTTTCTGGCTTTTAACAGAGAATTTTTAAATCTTTATGAGTTTGATTAAAAAAAAATTCTCACAAAAATATGATAATAAAACATCTCTTTTTAAAAAACCAACTATATGTTTATTCAGATTGGTTTTGTGGCTTGAAGTCAATATTTCAAAGTGTGGCTTGAGCCCCCTGCTATGCTGAAAGCACATTGTTGGAGACAGGTGGGTTGTTTTGTTCAGGTAGAAATAGAAGTGCGGGATGCACGCTCTGCGCATCTTTCCTGACAATTTGCAGCTTACACATAAATTGGCCTGAGTCACCCCGGTATAAGGCCTAGTGTCCATGACTCTCACACTCTGCATGTGAGGAGCTATGAAGGGCTGAGGAAAGAGAAAGGGGAACCCGGGGCCACCTGAGGATGGCGCAACACTGTGCACAGCAGCCTCCACGCTTCCATGGACAGGCTGTCAGGGATGCAGACCCCAGAAACACCCCCCCACCCCGATATCTTGAATTGGACCAAGATCGCAGTGAAGAACCCCGTGGGAAACAGAGTGGGGGCTGGATGGGGCCTGGATGTGTGTGCTGGTCCCCGCGCCTGGGATGAGCAGTATGAGCTGTGGAATATCACTTGTATCTGGCACTAAACTGTCCAAAGTGTAATTGTAATATCTTCATAGACCCGCCTAGTCCTTGCTTATCTTCACAAACATCTTTGCAAGTGCAGTCGGACTGTCCACACCTATAACCTCAGGCAGAGGATATCACAGGCAAGCTGGAAGGCAGGTGCACTGTAGATGAAGCTGACGTGTCTTGCTCCTTCTGTAGGACTCTCTGTGATCACTACGATACATTCAAGCCCACGGGTCAGCTTCTCTCAGCTGTCACTGGAATGCCTGACCAAAAGGGCGCGCCTTGCAGAAGTGAACGGAATGCCATTAAGAAAAGTACGAGGTGCCATGCGAGATGTGCGGTGCATAAGAAGTCCATCCATTTCTAGGCTGGACAGTTCTTGAATGCCCGCTCAGTGCAAAGAGCCAGCACAGAGCTGTGGAGCTGAACTCCATGAGCTCTTACTATCTTGTGTGATTCAGACACAAAAAGTGCTCCCTCTGCCTGGTTCCTCCTGTGGTATAGATGGAGCCAGCAATGATTTCTCAGGGGGGGGGGGATGGCCCAGGGTCAGAGCCTGCAGCCTGAAAGCATCTGGAGGAGCATCTGAACCAGAGAAGCTCAGTAGGCTGCTGGACCAACGCTGGCACCGTGTGCGTGGATGCTGTGGGATTTAGAGCGAGCTCTAGGAATGCCTGGACTCCACCACTGCATGAGCAAGGTGACAGGGCATCCTTTCCCAGAGCTTGGAGTGAGCCCGCTCCTCCAGGCCCTCCCTGTGCTGGTGGCCGCCCTGTGGCTCTTACACCCTCCCTGCTCAGCAGGTAGTTGTGTGGTGCAGTGGATTCCAGCAGGTCTGGAACTGAGTGTCTCTCCCTCCTCTGTCCCTGGGCTCTGGAGAGCCCTGCAGGGGTCCAGGGAGAACTCACCATGGCTCAGGTATCGCGACAGCAGCAGATTGATAGGATGAAGCTCCTTTGCTCAAATTAGGAAGCAAAGAAATTCTCTCTGAGGATGAGGCTTCCACCTGGCACCAGATGGTCCCAGGAGAGAAGAACTCGAGAGGTTAAGGGACTGCTGTGAGAGCCCCGGATGCTGGAAACCAGCAGGTCAGTGCCAGCGAAAGGCCTTTTTAGCTGAGGCATTTGCACTAGGTCAGGCAGATGGAAAGGCTCATGCCACCTTGCAGCCACCATCCCGTGAGCACTGGTAAAGGTATATTTGACAGAGAAATGTGGAAATGGGAGGTCTAGGAGCATTTTGGCAGAATGAAAAGCTGACACTGAAGATAGATTATTGTTTTTAATTCCAAGATTTCGAGGCTGCTATGTTAGTTCCCAGGCTTTGCTGATCCCCAGAGGAAAGAAAGGGGCCACTTCACCATTCTTAAAGGGCTGGCCCTTTCCCAAGGAAGTTCAGTGTCTCAAGAGGAGGACAACATGGAAAGGTCTACATTGTACCTGAGAAAGGGACTCTGAGGAACATATTTCAGGAGTCTACAGGCCAAGATGGAATGACAACCTCTAGTTAGGTGTCTGTGCTGACCTTTGAGCTTCAGGTTGAACCAGAGTTGAACACAGAGCCTGGAGACACGAAAAGACAGTGATTTATTGGTGTCATGTGACATAGAAGAGAGCCGGTACCTAGCACTATGGTCCACACGCCCACACGCAGAGGACTCCTGCTGAAACGGGGAGCACTATCTCTGGAACCCCAAGACTTGTGAGGCAGTGTCACCCGAAGACCCAGACTCTTTGGGTGACAGCCCCTTCCAGACACTATTACATCCTTGGCAGCTGTGGGGTGAGGGGCATAGTGAGGAACAAAGGGGAACAGCCGGAGGATTGTGGAGGGTGTGGGTAGAATATACAGCTGCCGCACGATATAGGCACAGCTATTGTCCTTGGCCAGGTAAAACCACTTCTCTGAATTATGATGTCATCACCACTAGCTACATATCAGATCTGAATTCCATACTAGAATAGAGCTATGGGGTGATGGAGTGAGGAAGTGTGACCCCCAACGCATGACTTTCATAACCACCATTGCGGCCTACTGGATCACTCCGTGGTCTGAGATGGGTGGTCACTCCGTCCGTGGTCTGGCTCTGCCCCCAGATCAGACATGATGTGAGCTTCTTACAGTGACGATTCAGAAAGCTCTCTGGAATGAAGGAGCTGGACATCTTCCCTTGCCCCCATCAGCACTCAACATGAGAAACTGGATAATAACCCAGGAGAAAGAAGGCCGAATCACTGGAGGCAAGGTTCTAAGAGCTGAGGCCACTGCTGAAGGCCAGCTCCCACCAACAGGCATGGGGACAGCTAGTCCATCACACCTCCTTAGGCTACGGGCAAGCAACCAAGAGGAGAACTCTGAGTTGTGGTCAGAGAGATCGTCACCACCAGAGCATCCTAGGGACCCATGAATGGAGAAGCAATAACAATTAAGGGGAATTTTACAGGAAATACCATTAGGAATTAGATGTGGTCTCAGAAGCCCAACCACTCTTGTCTCTGTGGCGGGATGTTTGACGACAGGCAAAGAGGGTTCTGGTAATGTGCACAGAGACTGGGATTTGCAGGTGAGGATTCGAACTGCACACCAGGAGAGTGGAGGAGGCCCTCTGAGGGTGGTGAGGATCAGGACCACCCCCTCCCAATAGGAGTCAGTTGCTCAGTGCAGAAAGCAAGGCTCAGCCTCGGCTCAGGGGCCAGAACCGTCCACAGGCCCAGGGCACATGCTCCATGTACCTCCAGGGAGGGCGGTGTCCCACGCATGCTGCCTGACCCGCCTGGTGAGCCTCAGTAAGTTCTTCCCCCTGTGAACAGCCACCACCATGAATGTAAAGTCACCGCAGAACCCTGAGTGCTTCTGTGCTCTGCTATCTGTTATGAGCTTTGCTAAGCAGCCTGGCCAGAAGAATCACAGCTCCCTTCCCACTAGACTGTGCTGGCCCACCTATGGAGCCCTTTCCCACCTCGCTGAGCTGGCCCCAGTGCCCACCCCTGTGGGGAACCCTATGCGGATGGCCTTGGTCTCCCATCTAATGCTCCTAGGTGCCAAACAACCTGGGTATTATCCAGAGACTCGTGGATGTAGGAACCCGAGCTGCCACATGCACAGCTCCTAGCGCCTTGCAGAAGTCTGGCAGTGGTCACCAGCTGAGGGGTCTGCACACACCTCCTGGGCTCTGCGGCAGAGGCAGGGTGGGCACCTGCTGTCCACAGATATGTGAGCTCACCTGGAGGAAGGTGTCTAGGCCACACCTGCTCCTGAGGTGCTCAGGCGCCTTGGTCCAGACGTCCAGCTTCTCCATCCAGACCTACATGTGGATGCCCTGTCCTGCTGTCCCCTGTGGCTGACAGAAGTGGCAGGAGACCAGCAGTAGAGAAAGTCCCCATGATACTGAGCTGTTCCTGCTAGGGCAAGAGGGTGAAGAGAGGGGCCCTGTGGACCCCTTGAGGAGGCCTGGCCACACCCACAGCAACCTCAGTAGGTGATGGAGCTCTGTGGGCTGAGGTGTCAGAGGAGGCTCCCAGGGTTGGGAGGCCTCACCTCCCCCGGGCTGCCTCACCTCCCCTGGCTCCATCACCTCCCCCAGGCCCCATTATTGCTAACTCATAACATCCCAACTTTAACTGTGAACCAATCCCAGCCCAAGCCAACCTGTGTGTGTGTCGGGGGCATGTAGTCTACAGACCTTGCCCTGAGCTCCTTTCCCTCAGCTTCCACCCAACCCCGTGTGGCCTCTGCCTCGGGGACATGGGGACAGGCATCTCGATGAGTGTCAACAGCAAATTAGATTAACACCATTAGCAGATGTGTGTGGCTTTTTCCTTCTGATTTGTCCTGTCTTCCCTCTGAAAGAGCTGGTAATGGCCTCAAAGCCACTTAAATGGCTCATTTCTGTAACAGGGGGAAGACGAAAACCAATTTCCAAGGGCTTCTAAGTAATTTCATTGTCAGGCTTTTCCCATCAGTGGAGAAAATAAGACACACCTCAGATACACAGAGACGCAACACACACCCCACACACAGAGGCAGCGTACACAGCCCACACAGCCACACACACGCAGTGAGTGATGGGAAAAGAGGAAACATCAAGCTTTGCTAATAAAGACCCACACCCTGGAACACATGGTGCTCTGCCCACAAAAATGTCTCCCTAATGTCCTGGCAGATACAGGATTGCCTCAGTTCCACTCCCTGGGGAAGATGGCCTGTGCTTCTTCTCCCAGCATGGAGTTGGCAAACGAAAGCGAAGTTTCCCCTAGTGCTTCTGTTTGTGAACTAAATTGTTTGTGACCAGAAGCCCCATGAACCAAGGCTTCCCTGTGGCTGGCTACACTCAGCAGGGCCTCAGGTGGGGTGTTTTTCTAATGCTTCTGGCTCAGTCCCTCCAAAGGCAGGGCCCAGCCGTGATTCCGTGGTGGCCTCCTGGACAGCGGGTCCCACTGGACACTGAGGAGTCCAGGATGCGACAGAACAGCTTCAGGGGCCCCATGATGACCCTCATCAGTGCAGGGCTGGCTGAGCATGGGGCCAGCCTTGAGAACTGACTGTCTTCCTGCGGTGGGCACCAGGGCTGGGCCAGCGCAGCAGGGAGAGATTGTGAGTCCTGACTGGGCCTCAACATGCTAGGACCTCCTGGACAGAGGGCCAGCCCATGGGGCAGAGCAGTCTAGTGGGCAGAGTGCACACAGCTCCATAGGTGTTAGGGGCGGAGGCCAGGTCCCCTGCTCAGCAGTCACACTGAGGCTTCAGATACCATGGTGCAAAGGCCCCGACTAACTTGGGGGCCAAGACATGGATCAGGGAAAGTCAGGGCTGAAGCAGCCCCAGAAGCTCTCAGAAACCCTCCATCCTGTTTTCATCTGAGCTCACTCTCATCTCCTCTATCAAGCTGTAGAAAGATAAAAAAACATCTTGACTGGTGACCTTTCTGTACCCAGGGTGCTGACTGAGCCCTCCTCAAGTGCAGACCTGGACCCTAAGGCTCTTGGCTGGAGGTGGCATTTGCCCTGGGATCAGGTACCTGAGTGGAGGCCAGTGGGAAGGCCTGGTCTCCATGCTGGCCCCAGACTCAAGCTGCTCTGGGCTCCTCTGGGTCCCACTTCCTCTTCCCTGCCTTCCAGAATCCACACAGCTCTCCCCAACCTGGCCCTGTGTGTGCCAGCCCCACATTCACATCTCCAACCAGACACAGCAGTGGGGGCAAGCTTTGGTCCTTGGCCGATGTGCAATTTCAGAGAAGCGAATTCTGCACACACATTGCGTCATAGAACTCCACCAGCATCATGGAGAGGGCCTTCATGCTGGCTGCGATCCCAACACCTGGGACCTGTGCTGAGTGGAACTGCAGCTGCCCCGAGGGGAGCGAGACCTGCACTCTGCCTTTCTGCCCCAGTGGCTTCCCCTCTAGCTGGTCTAGGGTGCTCACTCTGGTAGGTGAGCCCTGGCTGCTCAACTGTCAGTGCTGGGAGCCAGGTGATGGCACACTGGTGTCTGGAAGCCAGCCGTGCTTCTATTATAGATGTTGGCAAATGCTACGTGCCAGAGATATTCTTCTTTATTTGAGATCTAGTTATTAAGCACTGACCACCATACCACTGGTTAAACATACCAGTAACTGAGTTATTTAATAGTGATCTTTTTAAAAACAATAGGTGTGCCAGGCACTTTCCTAGCAAGGAGAAGATGATTAGGAAAGAATTCATCTTCCCTAAGTAATTGACTCTTAAGCTTCAGCATTTTTCTTTTTTCTTTTTTTCTTTTTTCTTTCTTTCTTTCTTTCTTTTTTTTTTTTTTTTTTTTTTTTTTTTTTTT
>NDGN011532916.1:1568-20132 GCA_002564285.1 Tympanoctomys barrerae
CTCTCTCTCTCTCTCTCTCTCTCTCTCTCTCTCTCTCTCTCTCTCTCTCTCTCTCTCCCTGTTACTGGGGGAGTGAAACAAATGCCTCATGTCTCAGAAGCCTTTTCTTTTTTTTCTCTCGATACCAGGGATTACCCTCAGGACTTTGCATTTGCCAGGCAGGCGCTCAATCTACTGAGCTATCTCAGCAGCCCTCACCAATGCCTCATGCATGGCAAATGACATTCCACTAAGATACATTATCAGCCCTATTTTACTGTTTATATTTCCCTGTTAGTACTTACTACTTCCCACTTGTTGGAAACATGATTTGCATTGTTTTTCAAAAAGATGATTTAAGAGATGTTTCCTTAGAAGTAGATCTTGTCTTAGTTCATATTATATCTCTTATGGTTCAGATAGAAATATTCCATGCAAGTGTGAATTGTTCGTTTAAATTTCCTGATGACCTTATAGTTGAATGTGATGTTGGAGGCGGGTCACTGGGAGAATGACCTGGAGGTGTGTCTTTGTCTCCAGTTCCTTTCTTCACTTTCTGGTCCATGGTAGCCATGGTAGGGGCCCTTTCTTCCACTAGGCACCATCCCTTCCTACTTTGCAGCTATCCAACCACTGATTAACCCTACTGAAAATATGAGCCCAAAGCAGGCTATCTAAGTTGTGGTTGTTGTGTGTTTCATCCAGCAGTGTGAAGTCTAACAAGAACAGAGTCTTAAGATGAGATTTGCTTCCTTTGACCTAAACACCCACATTCAGAATACAATTGAGATGTTATGGGGCAGGCAGATTTGACCATTTCATATGAGAGTTCCCATTCTCTTTGGCACTTGATGTTTTTTCACCTGCTTTTCAGGTATTCCCGGCAAGAAAGTGAGAGGATCCTGTCCTCATCTGCTGCTGTATCATGGTCCATGCTGCACATACTGCCCTTAGCTAAGGGTACCACATCTTCCACAGACCCCAGCTTCCAATACTCACAGAAAATGCAAATTCCTACCAGAGGCTTTCTTATTCTATGCACCTCCCAACACCTGTAGGTTTTACTTTTCAAATTTTTTCCCAAACTTACAGCTGCTTTTTTGCAATGAGAACTTGGAGGAACTTAATTTGTCATACTTAGATGCATAATAATTCAGATGGTACCTCATATTTCATTCTGTTATTCTGTCATTTGCCAAATATAATATCATAGTTTGAGTAGAGGTGAATGCATCAGTTACATGTTTGAATATTAGTGCTTATTGTCCCCAGTTTCCTAATCCAGATAACTGAGGTTTGTTTCTAAAAATATCAATGTTTTATATTTCTCATTTAAAGGTACACTTAAACAAAATTGATTTGTGCATGATATATTTCATTTATAAAAGAATTTTTTTACCAATGAAAACACTTTGAGATGCATCTAAAATTCTGTTATCTAATTAAAATTGAGTGTAATGCTAGACACAGCATTATCACTTCTAAATTTTGTTTATTGACAAAGCTAATATAGTATCTTCACATTAGTAATAAATATCAAGAATCAGTAGGTCATAATCAGTCTCTAATTTAAATTACTTATAACTATATTGAGTTGTTAAAATGATATCAGCAAAAGATGTTTAATTAATTTATCTATTTTCAAGTAGCGCAATTAAATTTCTGGAGCCTAGCATGTAATTAAAAGTCTTTACTTTCTGGGATATGTATTTTATACATTAAGTATGCTTAAAACAGTTTCCATTTTTATGAATTAAAACAATAATCTTTAGTTGCTTTCCTTTATGCATGGAACACTTACTAAGAATTAATTAGAAAAATCTAGACCCTTTCTATTTTATATCATAACATTATAAATATTACATTAAATTGATAAGGCAAAGATACATTTTAAGAATATAAAAATATTGATCATATTTTTATAAAAAGCTTAGGTTTGTAAAAAACATTTTTTCCATATAAGTTATTTGATGCACAAATGTTTAAGTCACTTGTATTTAACTTTGTATTTTCTAGAAGTACATTACTATTGCCACTTATCCTGTAACCTCGTGTCATACTCTTCTCAGTGTTGGTGGTGATGTGAACTATACTGTTAGAGGAAGGACTTTCATAGATTGTCAGCAAACCAATGTTAGAAATCTTGACTCTCCCATATATGCTAATTTTCTAAATTAACTATGTAGTTTATATGAGTATACCTGTTTAACATTAACTTAACAGTCGTGTAGAGAAAACAATAACTTACAGTATTAGGTTAGTTTTTCTCATATTTGTTCAAAATTTGTGAATTAAAAAATTTGTGAATAGGTGCACAGTTTCCTTTTCCATTGGAATATATATATATATATATATATATATATGAAATAAATTCAGATGTATTTACTAAAATCTGAGTAACTTCGTAAATACATTCTTTTTTATGCATGTATTACTTTTCCTCATCTAGTTCAGTAAAAGAATAATCAATTTATTTAATTTTATGTATCTACTTGACTGGATGGTGGATGTTCAGTTATCTTGTCAAACATTGCCCCCAGTGTTTCTCTGAAAATTTGGGGAAAAGATTAGCATTTGAATTAGTAGACTGAGTGAAGCTCTTACTCTCAAATAAGATAGACTTTTCCTTTCCATTGCTGTCTGGAAGGGAACAGAAAAGTGGACCCTCCCTGGAATGTGGAGACTTCCTCCTCCTGACAGTCTTTGAGCTGATATACTGAGATTTCTTCTGTCTTCAGACTCAAATTGAAATATCAGCTCTTTTTGGAACTCTAGCAAGTGCCTTTTGACAGAAGCTCTATCATCAGCCTTCTTGCTTCTCAGGCTTCAGTTGGAATTGACATTATGGCTGCCGTGGTCTTTAGCTTGCTGACTGCTGAACCGGAAACTTCTCATAGTCCATAATTATGTAAGTCAAATCAGTTCCACAGATACAACATTATATGTGTGTGTACTTATATGTATATGAATTTATATTGTATATGTGTATGTTCTTACAGATGATTTTCTCTAGAGAACAATGCCTACTGTAATAGAGATGGGATATCATCAAGTGTTAAAAGACATGAAAAGCAAAATATCACCACTTGTACATACATAGAAAAAAGAATCCAAAGACATTAATGAGTATTTTCAACACCTGGATAAAAAAGACAAATAAATTATATGTTCATTTCCTTATTTCCTAATATCAAAAAGCATAAAATGCATATAAATATGCTAGTTAAATGTTTTGTGGATTAATAATATAAACAAAAACCCTTTAAAAATGTGTATGATTTGTTTCCTCTATAGAAGTGCAATGTTATTTATAAAATAAAACTGAATAATAACCTGAAAACCAAATTTGTATCAGGAAAGAAATCTGAGAAAAATTCATGATGTGGATCTATTTTAATGCAATATACATGCATAAGAAATTGACATTTCAATGAATCAATATGCTTGTATACTTCAGAAAACTTATGTTTCCAGTCTGTTTTAAGGAAGGTGTGATAGAAAGGTGGACTTTCCTAATAGAAACACAGAGACCATACACAAAACAACAGAACTTTATTTAAGCATTTCTGTTGATGACTCCATTACATGAGCTACAAATTGTTGTTTTCATTTGTTCTGTAGTAGGAAGAATTATGTCACGTACACGTTGCACATTTAGGAAATATATTGTACCATGTTAATTGAAACAGCTGTTAAAAATAAATTACAGATGCTAGCCTGAATCTGGATACTACTTAATAACAGAATGGATTAAAAGAAGTAAATATGTTAAGCAAAGTTACAGAACTTTTGCCTAAGAAAGGTTCTTTTAATTAATTAAAATATTACATATTTCTCTCCTAATCCTTATTTGGCCTTTAGGATATTCTGACGTTGTATTTTATAAATTATATTAAAAGTAGAAATAATGTTGTAATTCTATAAAGGAAACAAACCATACACATTTGTAAAGGGAATTTTCCCTTATATTATTAATCCACAGAGCATTTACATAGCACTAAATACTTATAGCCTTTAGTGAAATTTAGCAATATATTATAAAACCAATGAATAAGGTTTTTATACTTCTGCAGTTTGCAAATAAACTCTAAGCAAAATTTCAAACTATTGAGTCTGCAAGTATTCTGGCTATTTTAGCCACATTTTCAATCTTTACAAATGTGTTCATGTTTCATTTTAGAATTTAATGAATGTATATTGTATGATATGTTTTTTTCCTTACCTTTGTTCAAGCATGTTATATTCATGAGACAGATCTATTCTGATGAACTTGATTTTAGTTCATGCTTTTTACGATATTTGAGGGAAAATGCTTGTATTCTTTCTACTGTGAATGGGAATTTGAATGATTTTCAATATAGATTATTATATAAAGTATTCTGAATGCTGTGGTACATGCCTCTTGATTTACACATGGAAAAGATTTTCTATAAAAAGAATATCTGGGATGTTTACTTACGTGTTAGCAAGTTCACTTAAACTTACACAATAATGACAATCTATATTTTTAATTTTTATATTAATTTTATTGAGAAAGAAGTATGAATGACAGTTTAATAACAGGTTCATAAGACAGTTACAATAATTAATACATTGCATATTGTTGTCCTCATAGTAGTTTTTCATAGTACAAGATGCAGACATGATATCTTTTCTAAACCCTATTAGTTCAAAAGTTTCTTCTCATTGAACTAAGAAAAAGTAGCAGTATATCTTTTTAACCTAATTTTTTTTGAGATACAAATAGCAACGAGACAGTTTCAAAGCTGATTAGTAGGAGATTTTCAATAATTAATACAATGAATATTGTTGTCTTAGTCGTCATTCATTGTACAAGATGCAGACATGATATACTGTTTACAGACACTATTATAACAAATTTTTCTATTCATTGAATTAAGAGAATGTAGCTGTATATTCATGCCATTTTGAATATACAGATACAAAATGGTCATTCATTTGTATCTCCTTTTGTTGTTTAGTTTTGTCATTTAAATATTATAGGTGTGTGAATTCAGCAAACTATTGCAAAATAGTCCAGTAGTCTATAATAGTAGTGGGTTTTTCGTAAGACTGGCAATGTCAGAAGTTGTTGACTTGAGCCTTTTACAGCTCAGCATGTTAATATGGCATTACTTTTTATACTTTGTTTTTATACTTTTCTGCTGGATGGTTAAGACCAAGATTAAGCAATACCTCTATAACAAGAAATGTAGCTTTTCTATCTGATAAGTCAGTCAAATCCCCTTCAGACTTAGCCTGAAACCCTGTATCTCAGTTTGTAGAACCTTTGTCAGTGTCAGCCATGTGGATGAGTCACAGTCATTGCTTCACTAATTTGCTGTCTGTGAAAGCCTGAGAGAAAGTTTTCTCTCCATGTGACTCTCCTTAGGCACACTCTACATCATTGATCAATTTCCTCTTTGGCCCCATAATCTCCTTGGTCAGAAAATTTGGGATACAACTGAGTTATATGTGCCAATCCATTTTTAAAGTGAATATACTTATGTTCAAAATTTCAAAGTTTTTGTAAAGTTATCATGTTGATCTTTAACATGAAAATAAAGAAAACACATTAACTTTTCCTAGATCCAAGAACTACTTAATATGCAACAAAAACTAATATATGAAAACTTCAGATAGAGGCAAATATAAAGAACTAAGATTATCAGAAGTGATGGGGTAGGAACAGGTAGGATAATTGATTAAAAATTTAAAAGAATACTAAATAATGAGGTTAAACTGGCTACAATTTTTTGGGCATGAGTCTTAGGTAGAGATTCAAACTTTCACATCTATTTTTAATTCTAGTATTATCAGGAAACAACATTTAAATGAATATAGTTAATATATTTAAGGGAATATAAAATAATAAAAAAATGTTAATCAAATCCAAACAAGAGTGTTGAGGATATAACTCAGCAATCTAAGCACCTGCTTGGTAAGTGCAATGACCTAAGTTCAAATGCTGGTACCAAATCCTGGTACCAATCCCTTGTACCACATGCCTTGCTGGCAGTGGAACTCTAGGTGTGCCATGCCAGCCATCAAAACTGGGCATGGTGTCTCATGACTGTAATCCCAGGCCTGCGGAGGCTGACACAGAATCACTACAATCTGAGCTGTGTAGTGAGACCCTCTACCAAATAAATAAATAAATAAATAAATAAATAAATAAATAAATACTTGAAAAAAGATTAAATGGAGGCAAATATTAATTTCAAATACATGTAATGAACAAATACAACAAATGACACATAGGTTTTTTTATTACCTAATTTATTCATTGAGGATTCCTCCTCTTTTAATTGCATACCTAAGGTCATTCATGTGCTCTGTGATCGTGAATATGTTGTTTCATTGTTGCTAGTACTTTGTCTTTTTCTGTTATTTTTCTTAAATTTACTTCTTTTTGCTTAATATTTTTGTATTGTATTTATTTGTTGCTTTTATAAAGTGGAAGTTATGCTTCCAATTGTACTTTTAGTGATTATTCTTATTCTTGAAATTCATGTATGCACAATTAAAAATATATATAGTGATAGGAGTATATATTAATGAATGAGCATAACACTACTCCTCCCAAATAATATACATTTCTTAGAGTATGGCTACTTAACACAATCCCAATTTTTGTTATTTTTTAAAATATAAATTAGTGATAGAAAAAGAAAGCATTAAAAATGATACAAGATTTCACTAAACAAAGTAAGAAGAATTCAACAATTGCTGGTGTATTACATGATGCTTTCTTCAAATTAGTTTTTCAGATTACCAGATATAAATGTGTAATATTCATTTAAAGAAAAAAAAAACAAGACAAAATAGTAACAAAGAAATTCTAAGAAATTCAAAAGGAGAAAAAAAAATTAAGTGTTAAAATTATTAAGCACTGACTGCTCCATTCAAAAGACCAAAAGAAATGGACAATTCAGTTATCCAAACTATTTAGCATTTATATCTCCATATATTTTTTCCTTCTTTCATTTATCCTTTTCCTCATCTCAAGCTTTCTTTCACATTGAACAACTTCTTTACCTTTCACAATAGGTGTAACTTTAAGATTTTCATTACTCTTTTAGGTTCTCACACTAGTGAGATAATATAATGCTGCACATATGGATCTGATTAATTTTATTTACCAATATAGTCTCTAGCTGCATGCATTTATCTACAAAAGCCACAAATTTATGTTTTTTTCAAAGCTGAATAATGTTCCATTGTGTAAAAATACCATATCTTATCCATTCCTCAGTTAATTGGTATTTGTGTTGTTTCCAAGATTTAGCTCTGACAAATTGTGCTGCTATGCTTGAATGGGACCTCCAATCCTAGCTTTTGGGGGAGTCACTATACTGATTTCCATAATGGCTGTATCAGCTTGCACTGCCACCAACAGTGGAGAAGTGTTCTTTTTTCTCCATAGCCACTACAGCATTTGCTATTGGTTGACTTCTTGATGATAGCCATTCTTTCTGGCATAAGTTGTTATCTCAGTATTGCTTTAATTTACATCTCTTGAATTTATTATGTAGAACATTTTCTCATATATTTATTTTCCTTGTATCTCTTCATTTGTGAAGTATGCCCATTTTTTGATTGCATCTTTGAATTTTGATGGCTTGATATTTTAAAATTCTTTATATGTTCCAGATAGAAGTCCTTTATCTGATGTACAGTCTGCTATATTTTACTCCTACTTTGTGAGTTTTCTTTTTCACTGTTGGTGATTTCTTTTGATATGCAAAAACTTTGCAAAAAGATGAGCTCCCAATTTTTGAGTCTTCGAATTATTTAGTGAGCAGTCTGACATTTTCCCTGAACACTTTACTTCCCCCTATTTCCTTAAGGTTTCTACCTACTTTCTCTTTCATAAGATTTAGTGTTTTGATTTTGATATTATATCTTTAACCTATTTTGAAGGTAGTTTTGTGCATGGTGATAGGCATGGGTCTATTTTAAACCTTCAAAATGTAAAAAGCTAGCATTTCCACCACCATTTATTAAAAAGGCTATCTTTCTTCCAATGAACATGTTTGGTCCTTTTGCAAAGAAAAGGTGGCTGAGAATGCTTGTAGATGTGTCTACATCTTCTAATCCATTCCATCAGAACTTCAGCCAGTGCCATGTTGATTTTTACCATAGTAGATTTGTAGTAAAATTTCAAGTAGGGTACAATGCAAACTTTAAAAATTGTTTTATATTTTAATTATATGTAGTAGTTTTACTGTGAAATTTAACTTTGTTATTGCTTTAAAAATTATTTATTTATTTGGTATAGGGTCTTGCTAAGCACCTTGGACCCAAACACTGTCTCAGCCTACCCAGAACAAGGATTGAAGACATGCACTACCATGTCCCATTTCAGTGATGGGCACAGTATGCCTGGCATTATTGCGCCAGCATGGTATGTGTTACTGGGGATTAAACCCAGGTCCTTGAACTTTCCATGCAGGCACTTAGACCCCAGAGCTATCTTTCCAGCCCTTGCTTATTATTATTAACATTAAATGTATTATATTTGAATCTACACACTTTTTTAAAAAGCTTTATTGTTTTTCATTTTATGCTAAAATGTAAGATAGTTCATCTGAGCTATAATCTAGAGGGTTAAAGTATATCTTATTTTTTAAGTTACTTTTTTAACTTTTATGAGAGCTCTGTATGTTTAAAAATACAATTTAAATTGAAAACTATTATGGTTCTAATTAGAGGACATCTTATTTTGCAAAAGCAGATAACAGCAAGTGAAGATAAGCTCTATAAAAGAGAAAAGGCATGAAGGATCAGGGAAGCCTTTATTTCAAGCTTGCAATTGACTGATGTGCTGACTGTGGGCAAGACTCCCAAAGTTGTCGGTACCCACCTGAACTTTGTCTTTAGGTTATATACTTTACAGGTTTCCATAGTAACCTCATTACCTCATTTTTAGGAAGTTTATAGGCATGTTTACATTTCACAGACCCGTTGACTATCTGCCATGTGGCAGTGTGCTTTACTATTTTTCCTATTTCCCAAGTTGTCCAAACTATTTGTTTCTATTTTATGCCCCCAGTTTTCTCTAAGTGGGTTTATGGTTAGTTACATAGAAGGGGGTGAGTGAGTGGGTGAGTGAGTGAGTGAGTGAGTTTATCTACAGTGTAAGTGAACTTAGTGACCCTCTTTTTAAAATGGTGTCCTTTTTGCCCCATCGATGTCCCTCTGTTCTCTTTTTGAGTAGTTTTTGTTGATTTTATCCTTTTTTTCTGACGAATCTTAATAATTTCTGTGTCCTCTGGGATTAATTTTTACATGTATTTTCACTAGGCCTTACTTCTTTAAAATATTCATAATGTTTGTAGTTCATTAAGATCCTGAGTTTAAGTATTCACACTTACTAGACTTACTAGAGTTTCTCAAACATCTTCACTTTGGCAATTTCCTTTCCTGTAATAATGTTCTCAGTCTTCACCACCCACTGGATGTTAGGACCTTTCCTCTTTTGTATGCATCTATCAAATGGTCTTCCATTTTTCCATATTCTTAAAAAGACAAACTTTTCATGCATATGTTCTATTTATTTAATTCCTTATTCATGCAGTCTAAGCTTCTATCACACCTAAAAATTTTGTCTTATTTTATGTCTAGATTTCAATTTATTTTAAGTGTGAATTATCATTTTTCATATCTTCTCGATGCTTTTACATCCTTTTAATTTTTGAAATTTTTATTAGTATATATTTGCAGTTCATAATGATTATATGTATTATAGAGAATTGGCACTGTACATAACACATTTAAAGTCATTTTATCACCCTTACCTCAGTCCTGCTTTTATTTTGCTGGCATTAGATAAGTTTACCTTATAAATCAGTGTAGAGTGAATTACTATCCAAATAGATTAGTAAGCATAGTATAGGCCAAAAAATATAAAATATATGTAACAATATACTAAATCAAAGTACTCTTTTAGATACATTATCCATGCTGGATAACACAGTGATGCATGCACACCCATGTTTATGATAGCACAGTTCATAATAGCTGTATCTTAGAAGTAGCATATATATCGATCGACAGATGAGCAGATACAGAAAGTGTGTTGCTTATACAAAACAGAGCAGCACTCTGTTGTACAGGATAGACTTGAGGCATTTGTAGGAAAATGGATGTACCTTGAGAGCATAATGGTAAGCGAAGTAAATCAGATGCACAAGCTCAAATATTGCATGTTTTTTTATATGAAAAACTCGGTATTAAAATAAAGCACAAAATAAAAGCCTGGCAATAGGTAAAATACCATAAATTTATTGTTATCCAGAAGTCCTTTAAATATATCTATCATCTTTATAATAGTTCTAAAAATCACAACATATAGTCATAAAAGTTATTTATCTGTCCTTTTCCTTTACATAGGTAGATGCTTTCTTGTGTTTCTTTGATTTTTCTTTCTCACCTTAAACTTGTATGATAACATGTAGAAATTCTCTGCACAGTGGTCCGGAGTGTCGCTCTTCCAGGGGGATCTTAATTTGCATCTATAAGTACATTAAAATCAGGATCATCATAAATTAATTTATCTTTTTGATTTGTTTTATTTCACATGTGGCTTGAATTATAGAAGCAGAGTTTATTCTTCTCCAAACTTAGGCCAAAGTTTTTCCCTGTTTTATTGAGGACATTGATTCCCAGCATCTTATGCTATGTGTGGTCATTTGGATGTAATGCCTGGATCACGCTCTTTCTTAGTCCTCAGTTTTTGAAATAAAAACTCATATCTACCAGGTTTTAATGACTATAGTGTGTGAGATCAAAACCCAGATTTAGTTCCCTTCTTGTTTCTCATATTCTCATTTTTGTATTTGCCTTCATTATTGCAGACTGTGACACTTTCTTGCAACAGATTAAACAATGTATGCACAGGTTTGTGCAAATACTCTTGCCAAATTTTCATTGTTTTCAGCAGAATTGTTTCTATTTGAGAGAGCTGAAATATATTCAATGTATTTTTAACATATTCTTCCCCCCTTTTCAGAACTTATAATCCAAATTACACTGCTCTTCTAGACATAAACTGATGCTTCCAATAATTTCTTTTTGTTGTCCACCAAAATGAGCTTTCTGGTGCATTCCTAGTGACATCAATAAATGCATCAATGAGATAGTAAACAAAGGAAATATATCATCAACTAAAGAAACAGCTGCCCAGGATTAAGATTTGTAGGCTCAGTTGTATACTTAGATTTGTCTATAAAACTAGATTATGAAGATCACTTATGTATGTAATACAAAGATGATACTCATGAAGTGGCTTCATTATGTACAGCTTAATCTGTAAATGGGCTGAAAACTTTTAAAATACATTTAGTACAGAGTCTACAGGGTCTCACTACTCAGATCAGACTCATAGTGATCTTCCTGTTTTCAGCCTTCCAAGCACTGGGATTACAGGCATGTGCCACCACAACCAGTCATAATCACTGTCCCAGCATGCCCTGGGGACAGGCAGAGCTAGCATAGCACACAGGGGATCCAACCCTGGTCCTTGCATCTGCCTAAGTGGTGCTTTGGTGGCCTGAACTGTCTGAACAGCCCTTGGGCTGCAATATTTTAAGAAAAAGGTATTTAGGAACTAAAATTATATGATCTAATGACATGAAAACAGGTATACTTTAAATAAATGTGAATTTGCAAGAGATTTTTTTTTTGCTATTTGATATACATCACCAGACTCTATTATCCCTCTAAGCCTGTAAAATATAATGCCTTATTGTATCACCACACATATTTAGAGAATGCATTTTACAACATAAATGCATCTGCCCTCATAACATTTGTAAAAGACAAAGGAAATCTTTGCAATGTAACTCTTTTATCAGTTGTTTCAAAATGGAACCATGTAATATAGTTAATTTTATTTTCAGATTTTTATACTAGCTAGACATGTACCTAGCACAAATTTTCCCATTTCTTTTCAATTTATGATGTATATGACTGGATGTGGAGGTAAATCCTAAGCAGCAAATAGATACATTTTACAGTACCATGGTAAGGGCTTATTTTTCACTGGAATACTTTAGGTCTCAGAGGGATTGCCTTTGTGCAAGCTATATGTTTACAAACAGAGCTTAACATACAATTTGTAAAATAAGACAAAAGACAATTATATGAGAAACTGGCTTATAGATTCTGTTTATTATTTGTAATGCCTGTTTATCAAGAGGGTTGATCCTGTTTTAATAGCTCCATTACATATGTTGCCTAATCTGCATAAATATACATTATATGCGTTGCCTTCTTCATAAATCAATCGTATATTTTGATTCTGAAGTACAATTTTTAAAAATTAAAAACTATGAAGCTATCAAATATTCAATTATATCAGCATTAAGATTTTCAGAAAAAATTATACCTTTTTACCACTACATTTTATGTGGATTTTGAGGATAAAAAGAAATATAACCCAGAATTAAAGTTAGAAAAATAAAGAAATTTTTTCTTATTTTTTAGGTAGAGAAATTATCTTTACTAGTTTTATCTGTACATGGTATTTTCTTTTCTGTAAAAAGTCAAATAATGCTAATGGCCACTTCAATGAAAACACAGTGTTAAAACTTAAGAAGTGTCACATCTTTTGGGTGGGCTTGATTCTGAGGATATCAAATAAATCCCTTGGCCATGACAGCAGCCGCTGTGTCATACAACAGCATTTGCTGTTCACCTTTGAGACTTTTCCAGTCAAATAATTTCTTAAGGTGTGAAAATAAAAATTAACCTAACAATGGACAGACAATATTATTTTCAGATTTCAGCTAGACAAAATTATAATGATAAATATGGAACCTCCAATCTTTACATCCATAAATAATGATGAGAAGTAAAGTGTGCAGCTGGTAAATATCATATTAGGCCACAAATTCTTTTTTTAAAGCATTTTCAGAAACACAGATTTTTTTTTTAAAGGCAGAAGGATTTTTTTTTCTCCGAATGGCTTCAGGGCAGGTTTGGCTGGCTTGAATTGTGGGGATCAAACCGCAGCAACCTGAGCCTGACTGCTTTATTGAAGCAGCCACTTAAAGAACTGAGCCAAGGGGCAGGCCCCACAAAACAGAATTTTTATTGCTCATATTGTTCAGAGGCCCAAGGACAGCAGAACTTCCATTTACACCAGCCTTCAACACCTGATTTTTCACCACACTGTGTTTCTCCCCAATGAAATGATGAACATTTTGAAATCCACAGTGCCTTCCATGAATTGGCACTACAGTTGGATCCCAGAGCACCACACTCACAAGTGCCCTGAGAAATAACTTTGGTTCCAAGGTGTATGAATTATTTGCTTCCCCAAAAAAATAACTTCCTGAATTAGTCTTTGTTCCAATGATTTTAAAATCAAAACAGTAGATAATTGGGCTGGGGAGATGGCTCAGTGGAATAAGCAATTCCGTTGCAAATGCAAGGGCCTGATTTCAATCCCCATTTATGCAAAAACAAAACAAAACAAAAAAGTAGATAATTTTTGTAACTGTCCTACAAACCTGTTTTGAAACTGTCTCATTGCTACGTCTTTCACAATAAAATTAATATATAAAAAATCCCAACAGTAGAGCAAGAAGTCCAACTGATAAAAACTATTTCAATCTTTGTTCCATTGCCAGGTGACTTAAGATCATTGTAATTTAGTTTTACATTCTCCCAGGCTTTCACAGAGAGGTCAAGCAATGGTCATGACTCATCCACATGGCTCACACTGACAAAGAATCTACAAACTGCAGTACAGTTTCAGGATAAATCCAGAGAGGATTTGACTGACCTTATCAGATACAAAAGCTACATTTCTTGTTGTATAGGTCTTGCTTTATCTTGGACTTAACTATTCAGCAGAAAAGTATAAAAATGAAATATAAAAGGTAATGCCATATTAATATGCTGAGCTATAAAAGGCTCAAGTCAACATCTTCTGACAGTGCCAGTCCTATGGAAAACTCACTACTATTATGGACTATTGCACTATATTGGAGTATTTTACTGAATTCATGCACCTACAATATTGAAATGACAACGGAATACTCATTCCGACAAAACTAAAAAAAAAAAGGGGATACAAATGAAGCATCATTTTGTATCTGTATATTCAAAATAGGACAGATGTTCAGCTACATTCTCTTAATTCAATGAATAGAAAGATTTGTACTAATAGAGCTTATGGACAGGATATCATGTCTGCATCTTGTACAATGAATGACAACTAAAACAAGAATATGCAATGTATTAATTATTGAAACTGTCCTACTAATCTATTTTGAAGCTGTCTCATTGCTATTTGTTTCTCAATAAAATTATTAAAAATAATTTAGTTGTCAAGTGAAAAAAAATAACCTGAACACAAATAATTCTGAAACTCAACCAACTCTTCTTCATATTTTAAAATTGCACATTGGCCCTTTGTTTTTATTTCACAGATTCTGGAACCCAAGCAGTGAAGACCATTTTGTAATTACTTTGATTTTCTATAAGCAGCATAGCTTAATTAAGCAGATTCAATTAGTGTGGAATGACTGAAGTTCTTACACTCTCAGATTGCAAAGATATCTGGGCCTTTTGTAGTTTATTATTTTTGCTGAAAATGGTTATTTCTTAGTACTGATAACATTTCTTCAAAGCATTAGAAAGGGAAATTATATATCAGGTGTGTTTTAAATACAGTTGAATTAGGAGTCCCCAATTTTTTTTTCTGAATTCTTTCTTGAAATCATGACAATAGGATCAGAATACCCAGTAAATACTCTCACATTAGATGTCTTAAAAGATAAAAATGCTTTAGCTCATGTCTGGCTGGATGGAAAAGTGAGAAAAACAAGTGTATGCAACTTATTTGGTATCATTATCTGGTTTTGGGAATATGTAAAAATCTTGGGAAGTAATTAATCTTGAGCTCATATTAGGTCTCAGACACAGTTGTGACTTTGCTATGTCTTACTTAATCTGACTTTATCACTACCTAATGAGAATAGTTTCAAGGAAGAAAAAGAAATGTTTTGAAAAAATGTTTTAAGAGATAAAATTAGGGGAGAAAGAAACAGAAAGAAGACAAAAAAGAGGAGAAAAGAAAAAAAATGTGCCCCAGAGTATACAGCTGCCCACTAAAAGATGATTTATCTAAGATTATATGCCTGGAGGAATATATGGTTTATCTAATACCAAATCCTTTTAATACTCATTCCATGTACCTAGGCACTGTGGTAGAAACTAATGTGATTTCCTTTACCTTTTTTCAGGTTCCTTATAGTTAGAAATGGTCACACAGGTCACATCATGTCATAGAGCATCTTCTCATCTCAAGGGCTAACCACTAAAATTTTGTTTTTCAAAAATCTTCTCTCTCTTCCCCCTATTTAAAGGTTGAATAAAGAAAATCATAAAAGAAACTGAAGTCACATGGTATCAGGATCCTAGGTAATTAAAATGTTATATAGGTCTGCCTGAAGACACAAGGGCAAAGTGCTACTAAGCACCTAATATAGTCAGGGTTTAAAAGGGAATAGATTTAATATAGGAGACAGAATTTATAGTATTATTGTCTAATTCATCCAAAGAGTCAAATGCAGAAGAGTGCAGAACTTTCCATACACTGAGGATTGTAACTATCTAGGTGAGGGTCTAGATCCCATTGGATTATTTCCCATGAGTCAACTGCAGCCTACAGGCCATGACAATGTCTCGTGCAAGTCTATCAAGTACCTGCACTTGGAAGTCCCAATGGCCAGTGGTGGAATCTAAAATGTCTGTGCCAGTGGGATGAAGGATCTATGCCAGAAAGCTGAGGGATCTGCCCTGGAGCCAGGAAGTAACAATAAAGTTAAGGACCAAAGCTTCCCCAAAGTGAACTGCAGACATCCTTAGTGACAGTGAGGACCCAAGAACCTCCAGGGATGAGAACAGTTGAGTTCATATAAGCCAACATAATAGATATCTCCAGAATAATCAATAGCATACCATCATCCCCTCCACTTTTCTTTTTATGCTGTTGGCAACAATTTTCAGGAGGGCCTTCCACACAGAGAATCACATTATTTATTCAGATAGTTGCTCCAAGATTACCAGCAGTTAATCTACCACAGAACCAACATATGACTGCTGTGTTTGGTGACCCAGGGCTATGGCAGTCAACTTCCTTGACAAATACAGACCTAGGTGAATGTAGCTATGAACAATATCTCAATTTTCTCAAACCGTAATATCATCCCTTATTGAAAATTAAGCTTAAGCAAAGTAATGAAGTAATGAAATCCTACCTGTGTATCCACCTTGCACAGGTGATAATGGCTCCACTTCTAAAGATCCTGAAGATGTCACTCGAGAACGAATGGCATAACATAGAACTTTATTCATCCACAAATCTTACACAGATGGAGTCTACATACTAATGTCCCAGATGGGTTAATCCTATTTATATTTCATGATCTTTTGTTTCAATAGTTTAAAAAACAATGACAAAAATAAAGTAAGTTATGACTCGCACCTTCAGAGGCTGAGAAAATAAGATCAGAGGGCTAAGCCCATCCTGAGAAATTTTCAGGCTTGCTGAGATTCTACCTCACCATAAAATAAAACAAAGCAAAGCAAAACAAAACAAAACAAATTAAATTAGGGTTGGAGATGTAGCCCACTGTGAAAGCTCTGGTTAAATCCTTTGTACCAACAAAATGCAAACCAAAGCACACCTCAAAAATAAAAGAAAAAGTCATGGGTCTATTATATTCTAAATACTATATTATGTGTGAATGATATAGAAAGACCTTCCAGACCTCATCTCGATCTAGGAAGTTTATGTTAGTAATACAAGGGAAAAGTTATTGAAATTCCAATAAATTAATTCCAATCTACCAATTCCAGTGCAACTCATGGTGAGAATAAAGACACTAAAGCATTTTTGTAGTTGTGGGGTACCAAGGGACTCTTAAGTCCTATTATATCAATTGCTAACTAGAAAAAAGGCCTAACCAGGGTTTATTACTTCATATAGAGGGGAGTGCCTTGTTATAAATGATTATAAGAATGGTGCAATACGTAAATGTCATAAACTGGTCTAGGTTGGGGACCTGAAATCACCTCTGCCTTATGTAGAAAAAGATATCTATACAACACAGATTGGGGCAGTATCTAGTGTTTTGAGGTTTTTGCTTTAATTTTAATAATTTTCATGCCTTGAGAACTCATAGCCTCTTTTATCGAGGTTCATTCTCAACCAATAGTAGCCTAGCTTGCACATACTTCTTGGAAGCTATGGGTGGGGCATTACTGACCTACTGCATTGCTCTGAAGACTACATGTCAGCACACCAGCTAGGCCCACTTGTATTACTTAAAGCCAAATGGGGGATAAGGGCAAAATTTATTCAGTTCTATACATATTAAGACGTGGAAATAAGACCCAGTTTAGTCAAACTGGAGACAATTGCTCTTTATCTTTTTTATTGTTTTAATTACTCTGCTTTCAAGAGAGTCATCCTGGATGTTGTACACAGATGAAAGCAGAATGTTACATAGAGAAAGTACAATTAGATTTGAAATAAGACATATCAAATTTATAGGACACAAATTAATAAAATCATATTTGTGAGATTAGCCATTTTGGATTAAGGGTAACTTAAGCTATTATTGCTTATATATTTCACTTTTATACAGTAAAAAGTATCATGTGACCCTGAAAGATCACATTGTCAACAGTCACAGATTTGCATATAGTACAATTTGCATTCACTATTTCTAATTTATAGTAATATTTGTTCCTCTGAACAACATAAGTACAAAAGCTAAGTAAACAATGAGGTAATGCCACTTGGAATTTACCATATGTCATAACTTAAAGAAATAGTCTTGAGCAAATATTCAACAAGCAATATGCAATAGTCAATTAATTGTTGTAATTTATTAGAAAAAAACAGCTACTAGATTTTTATGATTTGTGTCTAGTTGTACCCTCAAAGCTTCATGTAAATCATGGGGTGGACTTATTGTTAAAGTTTGTGATTAACTCATGATGCACTAGGATTATATGTGTGAGTGTGTGAATGCTGTTAAACCCAGTCTGGGACAGATAGCTTGAACATAAATAAGAGCAAGAGAGCAAGCCAGAAAGCGCGCGTGCACGTGCGCGCACGAGAGAGAGACAGAGAGAGAGAGAGAGAGAGAGAGAGAGAGAGAGAGAGAGAGAGAGAGTCAAATTTGTTCTCTGTAGCCATTGCTGCTGCTATTCCTTCCCTCTCTGCCATGTGTCACTATGCCTTGCAGCCAGCTGAGTAGAGAATGAAATCTCAAGCAACTATGAGCTAAATAAACCTTTCCATTCATCATTTTGTGTGTCTAGTGTTTGTCCCAGCAATGAGAGAAGAGTAACTGAGACATAGGTTTCTCCTCAAAAGATGCTGCACGGATCATTTTTCCCCATAATTTTATTAAAAAACAAAAAGCAATGAGACAGTTTCAAACTAAATTGGTAGTACAGTTTCAATAGTTAACACATTTCATACATTCTTCCTAATGGTTAATTGCTGTACAAGATGTGGACATGATATCCTACTTACAAACACTATTAGAACAAATC
>NDGN011532931.1:5562-19231 GCA_002564285.1 Tympanoctomys barrerae
AGACAGACAGACAGACAGACAGACAGACAGACAGATACAGAGAGACAGAGACAGGCACACAAACAGAGACAGACACAGACAGAGAGAGACAGGGATTGGAGAGAGAGAGAGACAGACAGACAGACAGACAGACAGACACAGAGACAGAGACAGACACAGACACATACACAGAGATACAGACAGACACACAGACAGAGACAGACATATAGACAGAGAGAGACAGAGGTGTGTGTGTGTGTGTGTGAGAGAGAGAGAGAGAGAGAGAGAGAGAGAGAGAGAGAGATCCTTGGAACCACTGAGCCACTACAGTCTTTCATCTTCACCTCATTCTGAGCTTTTGCCTACCTCAAATGGAAAAATCCCTGCACCACCGTGAACCTCAGGATCCTAATAGATTTCCTGATCTCCTTTTCTCCCTCAGTTGATCAATTCAATGCAAGTAATGATTTAGCTAAGTAGATCAGGCATCTTTCAAACTACTTGCATGCCACGGTCCTGGATACACACTACAGGAGAGCTGAGGCTGTTCTAACATTCTTCTATTTCTTCCTTGGTGAGGGGCAGCTCTAGCACTTGGAATATTACATAAAAGATGAACTGGGCTGGAGATGGTAGCTCCCTGGCAGGGCACTTGCTTAGGGGCCCCTGGATCATCTCCAGCAAGAGAATTTTTTTTTAAAGACTGAGGCTCAGAATGCAGCCCACAGAAAAAGTGGGGAATTCAGGGCTTCTGGGAGCCTCATGCTTTCTCCTTTGTTCTCTCTCCCTAGTAGAATCCCCAAATCAAACTTGAATTATCCTTGGACCAAGCGAACTATGGGATAGAAAGCAAAAGCCATGCTTGGGGAGCTGGGGGGTCCAGATTATAATGAAGAGAAGGCAGGCCCCAAAGAGAAGACTCACTGGGAGCAGGACCGCATGGTGAGGGATGACTACAAGGAGTCACCCGCAGCAGCCAGCAGATGCCTGTCTGTGTCAATCTGCCTCCCTCGTCCTCTTCCTTTTCTTGCAAATGCATTTTCTATTTTTATTTCAGTTAAGTATAAATATGAATATGATTCTGTGTTTTTTTAATTTAAAAAACAATAACCTGGGTTTGATGGAGGATGCCTGTAATCCCAGCACTTTGAGAGATGAAGGAGGAAATGGCAAGTTCAAGTTCAGCCTGGGCAATTTAGTGACTTAATGAGATCTTTTCTCAAAACAGAAGAATGAAACCATTACTGTGGATGTTGCCCTGTGTGAACGCAATGTGTCCAGCCTTTAGTATCAAATAAACAAACAAACCAATAACTTTCCTCTCCACTACCACTCTAGAAATTAAGTATCAGTGATTCTCTTTCCATTTAAAAATTCTGAGATTCTCAACCCTACACCAACTGCTGACTATTAAACACTTCATGTTAGGACTGTCTCAGAGGTGACTATTTTTAGGATTTGGTTCAATGGAACAAAAGTATTGTCATTTCTACCTCTTTTCAAAATCTACACTCACGGCCAACATTGCTTGTTGGAGTTGATAAGAATTCTTGTTTGGTCAAGAATACTACAGGCACACACAACACCCAGAGGACTTCAGCAGAAAAAAAAAAAAAAAAAAAAGAGCACAACGCATCTTTTATTTTATCACTTCTCCCAAACCATGGGTTGATCTTGCCCAGCTGTCTCATAAGAAATGTGTTCCAGACCTGACGGGATAAATTCTCTTCAAAGATGAATCAAAGAAAATAGTCCCCAAGAATGCAAAACATGTCATTGCTACTTGATCCCCATCACACCTCAGAGCTTCCCAGCTGCTGAAAGAGCAAGTACTTCCCTCACCCATAAGCCACATGAACAGTTTGAAATAGAGAGATCTATGTGAGATCCAGCCAAATTACACATTACTGGAAATCATCCTCAGCTTTATAGTATCTAAGTGTAACATGTAATTAACAGTAGTCACTTGCCAGTCAGTAAAGCCATAAAAATGATCAAAATTAAGTCTAATCATAGGCCACAAAAATAGTTGATAAAAATAAAAAATACTTTATTTTTAAAATTTGAATTCTCTATGTAAATCACATTAACAGGGCCTCTGCGTCCCCCTTCCTCCTTTCCTGTGTCATTCGAGGAGTGAGCAGGACAGGACTGATGGTGCAGTTTCAAAACTCCACGGACAAGCTAAATTAGCATGATTCTTTGGAATTGTTTCAAAGATCTCTGGCTATTATTAATATTTTTAATCTTTCATTTTTATTATGTGTATGATGTCAGGAGCTGTGTCAGGAAGCACATTTTGTCAATTAATAATTAATCCCACAGCATAATAGTCAGTAAGGAAAAATTGACATTTGTCAGGTTCAAAGAAAATGAAAGCCTGGGAGGATTTTTCATTATGCTTGTTCAAAAAAAAAAAAAAAATCTGATAGTCGACTTCTCTTACTCACTTCTCTCTTACACCTCCCACTCCAGCTACAAACACACTCCACATCCAATGAAAGGGGGAAAATGTATTTCCAACTGTTCTATTGCCCCTATCCTCACCCAGCTTGTTACAAAGATGCATTTTACTTCCTATAGACATCTTGAATTTGATCATTTTCACTATCCACACCCCCACTATCTAAATGGGGAACTGAAGAAAAGTGACTCCAATATGCCAAAGGGCAATTTGTACACTGAACGTCCTATTTCTCCTGTCTTATACACTGACAGCTGTGCAGAGATTCCACACCCAAACACTAGATGTAGACTAGGGTTTGAGTCTCAGCTCCCTACACACCAACCTGGGGATCTCCAGGACTCAGACATCTGGATCTATGAGGCTATTTGCTCTCAGGACCTACCTCAGCAGGTGCCTGTGCACACTGCCTGCTCATGCATGGCCAACTGGAAGGTATCCTATAAGGCAGCTATGGTCAGCAGCACACTGGTGTTTTTAATAAATTCTAATTAATAAATTCTAATTTAAGAGCCTGCCAAGTGACTCATAGCACCATCAAACACTGCACTTTGCTTTTTTTCTTTGCTTCTGTTCTTAAACCTCTTCTCACTACCCCATTCAGCCTACGGACAAGAGACCTCCATCTGCTGTCTGGCTCATATCCCTTTCCTATGGCCCTTTTCCTTCTCTAGTCCTTGGCTTGCAGGGAGCTGAGTAATAGTACTATTTGGTCCCCTACGAACTTCAGTTCCAGGGTTTCCACAGATGGTATCACCAGTGTCGTCAACAACAGTCTGCAATGGATTAACACTGCCTAGGAGGTGAAAATTTCAGTGAGCTATTTTTAACCTGTTTAAGCATCCTCTACTCTGCCAAAACTAAATGCTTGCTTGGGGTGGAGAACAGCCTCCCCACCCCATCACCACATGTGCTGGTTTTGCTCCTAAAAGTCTTCCACACGGTAGGTTTGTCCACCCCCCAACTGGGGACTCAGCATTTATTTATGTTACAGAAAGTGAGACTTTTACTGGGTTTTAATCACATGTATTTCTGTGCCACCTACGTTTTCTTAATTGGTGAAAAATGTACACTGATCATCTATTTCAGCCATGTAGACAATGTAAAACAATTGAGTTTAGAATTAGAGTATATAGTAAAATGAACTAAAGCCCTTATCTAGAATACATATTTCAAATGTCTTTTATTTGTCCTTTTAAAAATGAATTTAAAATCATAAGCAGTTTTGTCCTTTGCCATAGAACTTGATATGAGTAATTAAGAAGACTGCTTTAGTGAGGAAAATCTCTCTTTAGAAAATCAAATTTTTTTCATAAACTTGTTTGGGTGAAAAAATATTATGTCACTATTGTTAGGATGGCTCTTTTCATAATGCAGAAAAAAAAGATCATAGAGACATTTCAGACTTTGGAACAATTTGTTGCATTATTGCTTTTGCTCAAATTTGTACCTGTCCAATATAAAATCTTTCAGTCACACTGTCTGTGAGGTCATTGGAAAAGAATCAATATATTCATTATTATTTAAGTTTAACCTATTTTTCTCCTTTCCTGATTAAAGTAGCTAAGGGACACTAAGATTTTATAAAGCACAACATACACATAAGAGGATTTCACTTTTATTAGTAAAAATCTTGCCCATGTCTCAAGACTGTATTACAGGAAACACAATACAACTGCACAACTAATTTAAAAACTATTGTCTTAAACATGAAAATTAATGAGCAAGACATAGCAAATTATATTATAGGAAACCAGGATGTGTGAAGGTGCGACCTTATAAAAAAAGTGAAACACTTCAGTGCAGGCTCTTGTGTAATACGTACTTCCACAGAGCTGGGCTGGATGGTTCAGATTATCTAGGATCATAATTCTTACTTTCTTAACAGGGACAGATGAATTTTCTTTTCTACAGCTTCTGTGCTCTAGTCTAACCATAAAAGCAATGTTTATGAGTGCGTTCATTCAACTGAAAAGAAGCCCTAGAGACTTGAGGTTCAGCCTTATGCACACATACTGTGGCTATGGGTAGAGCTAGAAACCTCACATACACATGAGCATGAATCTGTGGGATTCTTCTCTACATGCATTACTCTTGTCTGTGCGCCAACACGCTATTGGTGGCTTTCTAACTGTAACCTGGAATACTGTGTGAACATCTAAGTTCTCCAATTGGGACTAGTGGATAGGGCATCAAAACTGTAAATTAATCATGTCACTTTCTGGGGAAAATGTGACACCTACAAGTTAGAAACATTCGAGCATGCCTTGTCTTACTAGAACAATTACCTACCTTGTCTAGTATACTCGTCTGCTTCTCTGTGAACCAAATCCTTTACTCTGTTTCCATAAAGCAGGCGCGAGGAATCGTGATCAAAAGCTTTCAGGGTTTCACTGGAACTATAGGACTTCTGCGTAGGGACCCTACACTCTTCATTGTCTGCTGAGGAATTTGTATACCGGCGTTCTTTTTCTCGTCTGCTCTTGGTCAGGGAGCAATAAGGCCTACGTTCTTTCACATCCATACTTCATTCCTTCTGTGTGCACATCAGTCCTGCTTGTTACAAATTATGCTCAGTGTTCAATTCTCATTGGCCTCTCTGTAAAGATAAAAGGTTGGCATGATGTCAGCATAATATTCATCTAAAAACTGACTACCCTCTACCGGTCTCCATCTGGAGGGTGCTGGAAAACTATAGCCTTGCCTATCTTGGAATCTTGCTTTCAACAAGAAATTAATATCTGTATGATCTGTCTAAAGCATTTTGTAGCACCAAAAGGTGAGGCATATTTTCTGCTAGTGAGAGTTAGTATACATATTAAGCCACTATATCTGATTTTTCACATCAATAGAAATAATTTAAGATGAAGCTCAAATTTCACTATGGAAGCTAGTTAAAACTTGGCTTCAATAATTTGTTAAATTTTCCACAATGGGAAAGTTTTCTATTGTAGTACTTTCTCCATTCACAAATAAATTATTTTATTTTTCTGACATTGATGCTATTTTTTTTCAATTTTTTAAAAGCATGAGCAAATTGGGAGTGTCTAACAAATAAAATTTTGTCAAATACATTGCCCATTTTATTCATTTTTGCAGACTTTTCCTTCAGAGGGCATAACTTTTATTTTTTAAAGACCTAAAAGTCTTGGATTGCAGAAAAAGATGGTTCTCCTTTCATACCGCTCTTCTTAAATTTTTTTTTTCCTCTCTAGGAAATGAATTTAATCAACACACTCTGATATTTAAGGCAATTCAAGGGCTAATTTGAAGGGGACAGTTTCCTGAAACTGCCAGTAGCAAGAATAACTGTGAAGAAGCAAAGCAAATTGTGTTTCTCTGCTTAGCTATTTTCTTTTTCCTGAATCTGCTGAACCGACAATGGTAAGGGCAAGAGGAACAAGTTCTGTAGCAGAAGATCTGGGGCCTGGAAGGGGGAGAGTTGCCCAGAGCTAATCTGCATTTTAAGTGATTCTGTTTTGGCTTTATTCTTTCCCATTTTGTTCCTTCATTTCAATCTGAAGAACCCTGAGGATTTAGTCTTCAACCCTCAGTGTTTCCCCCCCCCCCGCCCTAACTCTGCCTTCCTAAATCTATTTTTTATTTGAATGATTCCATAATCAACTTGAAATAAATGATTTCTGGCTGGTCCCCAGGTCTTCAGTTCAACATCATTATGGCTGTGAATTCTATTTTGGCATTTTCTTCCACATAGGGTCTCTCTTCCGAAGAGCCTCTTTCCTGCTCTTCATTATTGGCTATCATTAGACACATCACACGGTTCTTTAAAGTGCTTCCAACTTGGAGCCTTGTGGCTGACTCTGATTCTCCCATGCCGGCTCAGCTTACAGTGAGTTGTCAACAAGTCTTGGTGTTTTCGGCTTAGCATTACAACATTTTACATCTCTCATTTTCCAAAGTTTGCCTTCTACTCAGCTACAAGAAAAAAAAAAAAAAAAGTGGAAGAACTCTCTGGGCTGAAAGGACTATGGGTTTCCAGATACGGTCCTTGGAAAGGTTTGGGCTGCTCCTTCGTGGTAGGTCTTCAACAAGACTATGTCCCTCCCATCCAAATGATCAAGAAAGAGTTCCTCATGTGGTGTCCCCCAGCTCTCTGCTGTTTTTCTGAGCTGAGCTGTTCAAAGTAGTCACTAATTTTTTAGTGGAGTGTTGGAATGCACCTTGATTTCTCTACCTTTTGCTTCTTTTCCATGACTCTTCAAAAACAAAAAACTAAATCTAGATGTGGTGATGTTTGTTTATAATGACCATTAATCAGGAGGATGAAGTCAGAGGATTGCACAAGCCCAGCCTAGGTGATATGGCAATAATTAATAAAAATACCAATATTTTTCATTGATATCTTCTGTTTCATTATTCACTATTCTCTTATAAATTCTTCTAATAGGACTTCTTAGAAATTGAATTCCTAATTGTAGCTTTTCTTTAAGTTTAAGGTCATAAAGTTTTAAAGTATAGTTATGGAGTTGTTTTTTTTTACAGAACTAAGATTAAGACAAATAAATTTAATTTTTTTATTCCAGCAAGCTGAAGTTATTTTAGATAAATATTTACTGAGTAACTACCATGTGTTAAGAGACCCTTCCTGAGGAAGCAGGGTGAATGCTCTTGTCTTCGCAGGCTGTACATATGTGTAGGCTGTGTTTGCATCAGGAGCATTTTTCTCAATACACATGTTTTAGAAAACTCACAGGAGGCCACCATCTGGACCATGGTTCTACATGAGGTCTTGCAGACCAAACTAGGAGTCAAAATGGTGTCACCTAGCTGAGGCTCATCACAGGGAAACTAAATTGTTATCTATAATCCCTGCCCTGCTGAGAAAGTGAAAACAGCCAAATTTCCTAAAGAAGCTTTTCAATCAATAAGATAATGATGTTGCTTTTGCTTTACTACTTCAGAAAAAAAAATCTAAAATAATCGATGTTAATCAAGTAGTTATTTTTCTATTGTTCTACCTTTTCCTCCTCACATTATAAGGAAGGTGAGGAAAAAGAGAAGTGACTGATCCACCTTTTGTGTTTTGTTTATATGTTTTTCCAGCACTTCTCTGTTTATTAAACCAACTTCTGTCTGCTCAACTTATTGAAACACTGATTCTATTTTTTTTTGAGGGGGCGTGGCTCAGCCTGCCCTTAGGGCGGGGCTGACCAGCATGTGGTGCCAGGAATCTAACTGCAGGGCCCTGCGCCTGCCTAAGCTTGCCTAAGCAGGTGCTTTAGGCTGCTGAGCCATCTTACCAGCCCCCTGATTCTATTTTATGGAATGAAGAATTGACGGATTCTAGAACTATTGTAGAACCATGTAGCCATTAATTGGCTTTAATAATCTCAGTGATCTTTAAACTATATTGTTGTCACTTTGTTCTTTAAAAGATTGAATAAAAATGCCTAAATTCAAAAAATTTTCTTTCCAAAATAGTTTTGTCCTCTTTAGAGAAAAGGCCACATAGCTCAAAATTAAATGATCATCAAAAAGCCTTTTAATTGACTGCAAAAATGTAATACAAGTGTTTTCAGTAATAGAGAGTTAGGCTTCAGAACCATTATAGGACTTTCGTTCCTTGCCCTATGTTGGTACCTATTTTAAAATAAATGCTGATAAGAATGGGGCTTAGAAAATCATACCTTAAAGTATGGTGCTTTAGCATGATGAATAATTTGCTTTTGAATGTAAAAATGAATTATCTTTACTATATAGTTTTCATAATATAATTTTATAATCTTGAAAATCAGATAATCATAAATTTAGTTAATGTGACATGAAGTTCTTTAATATATCATCACAACTAAAGCTAAAATTTTGTAGTAATATTACCAAACTTTACACATTGATGTTAATTAGATGTTAATAAATTAGCAATAAAACAATAATTTAAGCTTTTTAAAATTATTGTTGTTTCTTCCTTTGGGGAGAGGTTATTGGGGCTTCAGAGTTATAACTACTGTCTAGTAGAAAATTTTAGTTGCTCTTGAACTTTATAGACCAGGGATGGTGAACTTTTTAGAGATAAGTACCAAAACTGCAACCCAAAGCTCACTTATTTATCCCAGATTACTACACTGCAATTAGGCCTGAATGCTAGCATTTTAGTTTAGAAAAAAAGCTCATACATTAACATCTTTTGACTTAAAAGAAAACAAGTAACATGCGTGCCATAGGTTCTTCACCACTGTTACTGACCATCTCTGGCACTGACTCTCTGAGTTTTCATTATTTGCAAGCAACTCTAAAGTTCCACGATAAATCAAGGTACATTATTCAAATATATGATCAAAGGCAGAGGCAATTGATCTTAGATATTCAAAACAATCAAGCGTTTTATATCTGTCATCCTATTTTTGTATGTAGCTCAAACTTTTCAAAGATTTAATCTACACTTGTAATGTTTGCAACTTCCGATATGCTTCTGATGGAAGTCAATGAGTTCAAGATGACTTCAAAAGGCAGTTTTCTGTGTATCTCCTCCACTCAGGGCTGAAGATGAGAGGGTTAAGAAATGCAGCTGCTAAAGGGTGCTAAGTTGTTGGAACACTTTGATGGTGACTGTGTGGTCCTATACAAAGAAAGGTCACCCTGCATACATTCAGCATAAAGAACTTAATGAACAGGACATGAGCTGAATCAGTGTAGGCAGAGCCTTTGAAAAATAAAGAAAGCTATTAGAAAGCTGACCAAAACTTTTGACTGAACTGGCAAGCATACAACAATATCACACTGATTAAGTTAATTTTCATTCCCTCCTTGAAAATCAACTCAGTTACTAATCAGAGTACTCCTCTTGAAGTCACAGCTGTTCTTAAAGCAAATTGCAATACTTAATACAGATGGTTTAGGACCGTTAAACTTAATTTTTTGAGTATCTGATGGAGGGAAAGCAATAAATATTTGATAGAAACTGTACTATAAATTTTAAATTTTGATCTTTTCCTTGGCTAGTGACTTAAGGTACAATGCTGTCTTATGATGCTGACCAGTAGCAGCACACATTCACGAAAATAAAGTCAGTACAGTGTACTATGTGGCTAACCGCTGATATTCAGTAGGTTTATGTATTAAAGGCAGGCTTTGTTCATTTTGTTTTTCTCAGAGAGTCTCACTCAGTTGTCCAGGCTGTCCTCAAAGTGGCAATCCTCCTGTCTCAGCCTCCTGAGGGCTGGGATTAAAGGCATGCATCATCACATCTAGCTTCAAAGCATTTTTGAGTTATGGAATTTTTTATTTACAATGGAACTATCAGGATTTAATCTCATCATAAGTCAAGAACACCTGTACTTTGAAAACATATGTGTTGCACCAAATGAATGAATGGGCAGGCTCTTCTTGATTTATGGACACTAATGTAGAAGAATATATCCTCTACTTCAGATATGGTATTTAAATATACTTTGAAATTTGGCCAGAAAACTAAACAATATTATAATATTACATTTTCCTAATTCTAATGAAATATTTTGAAAGTGTGCCTTATTTTAATTTGGAGTTTGTCTATTTTTAAAATCCTTGATGACAATGATTACAATTTTTTTTCAGTTTTATTATAAGTAGAATGTCTAAAATCAACTGCAGTTTTCAAATTCCCTGAGGTGAAATAAAATCAAATATGCTGACTCAAAAGATTAAATAACTTGCTGGTCAAACTCATTCATGCTTCTGCTGTTATCTATCTTCTGTAAGAATTTCAAATCTTTGTATGTTACTTTGAATGCCTCTCTACATAGACTATTCTATTTTATTAGAGTTTTAAAATTTCACTGAAAATAATAAGTAGACTTCAGAGAAACCATAATTTACTACAAAACATTTTAAAGATTGAAATTCTTTGTACACAAAACCAAGAAATATTCCCTTCTTGTTACAATTTATATTTCCCTAATAAGTTGATGTTTATAAATTATTGCCAGTTATGTTAATCAACACTAAATACAATTTTGCATATACTATAAGAATTTCAAAGTACTTCCTTTATTGAATGGCTAGATTAGCACCAATTGAACACAAGAGAAAAATCAATTGTTATTGTTCATTTTAGAGGAAACTGTGTTTCCTGGAGCAAATTTACAAATCAAAGCATTGAAACAATTATTAAGCACAAACATAAAATCATTTATAGTGGCTTTTTTGTAATACTATATTCAAGTGTAAGTAGGATTTGAGTTTATAGTTTCAAAGAGTAAAATGTAAGAGAATCTAACAATCCTGTTACAAAGTGAAAGAAAAATTATCCAAGGAAATATAACAAAAAGTGGAATCTACTCTGTACGAGTAACAAAAGTGAAGCTTGCCATTAAATGGCAATGATAAATATGGAGTCTTCTGCTACTTGCAGCCTAGGAATAATGGGCATGAGATTCATTCTCCTGTGTCACACAACAAAGTAGCCAGAATATATGAAAGGATAGTTTTCAAGCCCTAGACTTTGCACAGTGAAGGAGAGTGAACCCAGAAGCATGAGAAACACACAAGGTGAACCCTTAATTCACCTTACTCATTGCCTTGATGGTTTCCAGACTGTTGTACAGGGAGAAGAAACCCAAGCAGAGCTCACCAGATGTCTTTAATAGCTAGAGCTGGATCCAGCAGAATAGGTGACAAAGATCTGAAGGACCACGTGTTGGGCAAAGAAAGAGATGCATGAAGAAAGAACTGTGAAGGTCTTTGGAGGGTCCTTCTTAGGAATTCAGCAGAGTCCAGAACAGAACATGTCTGAGGAGACCACTGGAGGCCAGAGAAAGGAGTATCTGAAAGCATGATGCAGCTGTAGTGCTATTTCAAAAGAGAAACATCCTTTTTGTGAAGAGCTATCCTAGAGCAGGATATTTGCCGTATTCTCTGTTTCCATCCACTAGACGCCAGTAGCACCTGCAATCATGACAATCAAACATGATTCTGGGGCAAGCACGATCCCCTTCAGGAGCACTAAATAAGAGAAAAGAATCTAGGACTCATTCAAAGATTAGTGTCTGATCTACCTGCCAGGCAGGAAAAAGTTCATAATTCAAGAATTTTTGAATCATTTTTGAATCATTTAGAAAGAACTTGCCTGGGTTGTGGAGAATAATTAGCATGAGACTAATCATAATTCTTATTCTAGCTAACAAACAAAACCAGAATGAGTCAAACTGTTTACAAATTGCTTAGCTGCCTCATGAAAAGGCTCAAAAATATAGTAAGGATACAAAAACTTTCAGTACTGAAAGATAAAATTTACAGTGCATATCATTCATTCAAAGATCATCAGGAATGCAAAGGAACAAGAAAACACTAAAGGAAGAAGTCATTTGAAACTGATCCAGAGGTGACACAAGGACATGAAAAGTTATTAATAAAATTATTTGATGTATTCAAAAAATTAAATGGAGACATGAAATATACAAAAAGAAGATTCAAAATTTCTAGAGGAAAACTACAATATCTAGCACAAAAACTATACCGAGTGAGATTAATGATGGATTACATGTTGCAAAAGAGAAGAATGATGAACTCCAAAATACTGGTAGAAACCATATAGAAGAAAGCACAGAGAAAGGTAATGGATGGATAAATAAATGAACAGGTCATTGCCGAGGGGCAAAGCTATTCTAAAAGGCCAACATAGATGTGAAGTGCAATCCCTGAAGGAAGCTTGGTGACCCCAGAATGTAGGAATCTGTGGCAGTGCTACAGAAAGGTTCAAGGCCAGCCAGCGCTATGTCATGAAACTATGTCACAAAACTATCTCTGGACAAATAAGAGAGAGAGAGAGAGAGAGAGAGAGAGAGAGAGAGAGAGAGAGAGAGAATTCTTTTTTGTAAGGAAAAAAATTTTAATGTTTTTATGACATTGTCTACAGGGTCTCACTATACAGATCCAACTTGTAGTGATCTTCCTGTTTTCAGCCTCCCCAGTGCCGAGATTACAGGTGCATCCCACCACGTCCAGTCTCAATCACCCTCTCAGCATGCCCCGGGGGGGGGGCCCGGCAAGGAAAAGAATTCTTGGTGACAAGTACATGTGAGAGTTAACAGAAAATATTTGAAAAGAAATAACTTAAAAATTTTCAAATTTAATGAACATCCTAAGCCTGTAGATCTCAGAGGCTCACTTGACCCTGAGCCCAAGAGAAGTGAAGAAAAGTACATGAGGGCATTATATTATGACTAAGATTATTTAAAACCAGGAATGAGATGGTCATCTTAAAAACAAACACAGGAAGAATTCATACTATATACAAAGCTTTTCAATGGAAATAATATAAGCAAAAAAAGGTACAGAAGTGTCTTTTAAGAACCAAAAAGAAAAAGTAAAAATAAAAAACTCCACAATTCTACATCTAGAATGTATATCTCAAAAATTAAGGTGAAATATATACCTTTTAAGTTTTACAAAAGCTGACAACTCAGTAAACATCCACCTCAAATTATGTAAAGGCATCCTTGAAGGGAAAAGAAGCATACATCATACAGAAATCTTTGAAAAGGAGTGAACAGTACCCGAAAACAAGTATATAGTTAAATTGTAAGTACACATGCTATTTTTCTTATTTAAATCTCCTTAAAATATAGATGACTAAGCACGATACAAGTACATATAGAAAACTCACAGAGAGGGCCAGCCAGCACAGCTTGGCAGGCTCCGGGCGCTGCCAAGATGCCTAAAGAGGAAAGGGCAGCTCGCCTAAGGCGAAGGAGGAGCCTGAGAAAAGTGGGCGGGCAGGCAGGTAGTGGGCGGGCTGTCCCTGTAGAAGAGAAAGGAAGGCCAGAAAAGGCAGCGGTAAAGGATGGATCTCTGGACAAAGCAGTGCAAGGATGAGGCAAAAAGAGATCAAAGGGAAAATGGGCGGAAGTGGCTAACCAAGAAATTAGAGATTTACCTGCAGAAAACAGAGACTAAGAACAATGGGAGTCCAACGTCTGATGAAGCAGAAGAGAAAAAAAGCCAACTCTAATCATACCCCACATCTTATCTGTGGTCCTTGTCTCCTTTCTTGTGGAATGCAAGGAGAAGTTTTTAGCAACCATTTCGTAAATGCAAGTTTTTTAGTAGCTCTATAAACATGTTTAAAAAAGTGTCGTGCCGGCCCTGCCCCCTCCGGCCCACCGAGATAGCAATTGAGACTGGGCATGGTGGCACATCCACAATCCCAGCTCTCCTGAGGGTGTGAACAGGCGGATCACTAAGAGTCCAATCTAGTAGTGAGACCCTGAACACCCTGTAGACCCTTCC
>NDGN011532933.1:3697-21367 GCA_002564285.1 Tympanoctomys barrerae
AGAGAAGACAAGAGAAGAGAAGAGAAGAGAAGAGAAGAGAAGAGAAGAGAAGAGAAGAGAAGAACGAGAAAATTCTCTCGAGTCTCGTGTGCAATGTCTCTCTACTTCAAGCTCCGTACTTCCATGTGGAGCATCCAATCTGTCATTTCAGTCCTTCTGGAGTGAGGGAAATAAAAGATTGCTGCTTCCCGATAGGAAAGATCAGCAAGTCCAGCTGGGCCGCCTATAGCACCAGAACCCTGTGTGGGATCGGACTCCTGACCGCAGGGCCCCGGGCGCACTGACCCGGGTCCAGGCCCGCAGCATGCTCACACACTGGCACCCTTCGGTAGGTGGCACACACCTCACCCTGGACACCAAGCACAGCCCTGTCCCACATCAAGGGCTGGCCTCAGAATGCCACAGGGATACCAATTCCAGGGCCTGGGGACATTAGCTAACACATGGAAGCACTGGCGGAGTAGGACAGATGCTTGCTTCTCAGCAAGAGTGAGACGAACTGCATGGAAAAACCCAGAGGGATTCTCATGCTGTGCCTCTGTGGACTACTAGAGCCACTTCTTAAAGTTCATCAGTTTCTGTGAAACCTGAAGTGACAAGACCACCCTTGGTTTCTCCTTTAAAAAACCATGAGCAAACTTTAAAGTAAAAAAGGACACGGCTGCGTTTCTAGGTGTAAGTGAATCAATGGACCATCTTATTTTGCCTTCTTAGACTTAATTTCAATAAATAAGTCACTAGACAAAATTAGCGGCAGGTATTTTTCATGTTCAAAAGCATATCCTGATTTTCTTTCAAATATAGATACATTTCAGCCTCAATTTCCAGACAGTGCCTAAGAGACGAGCATTATCGATATATAACAAAAAGCCTGGTGAGGGCAGAGGGCCTGCGTGTGGTAAAGCCCTACAGGTTTGTCACCTCTGGCCGCTGCAGCCCATCCTGTTCAGCGGCCTCACAGCAGGTGACATTCCCGCTATTTCACAAGGAGCCTCCATAGCCTGGCATCTCCCACACTTTCAATTTAATCTTCTGTCACTGTTTCTCGTCTCTCGCAGTAAATAACAATCCCTGTGTCACTCTTCCTCCAGCGCAGCACAAGTCCATCTTGAGATTGTTTTGAGTAAAACTCCAGGACGCGGGATGGCCTGACTCCAGCGTCGCCACTCACAGTGCACGCGATCATTCCCGATGACAGCACCATTACTTTGTGTCGCTCTTCTGGAAATGGCTGTTCCTTGAAATTCTCCTAATAATTTTCCAGTCATCTTTTACGACAAAATTCAGGTTTTTTGTCTCCACAGTGCTGCCACTTAGACTTATGCAAAGGGTGTTTATCTCTAAATAACAATTTCAATCTCGAGCTGCCCACTAAGCCCCAGTGAACAACGCGTGACGCATAGTGGGAGCTCGCTAACTGCCAAAGCGTGCACGCTCAGCCACTGCCACGGAGCGCTCCGGCTCCGGCTCCGGGTGGCCCGCCGAGTCTCGGAGTTGCTTTTCTCACTTTTTGTCCACTGCAGCACACAGCATGTCCCCCGCTTCCCCCGCTGCGGCAGCCCCTACTCCTCCCTCACAGGGACCTTCATTACGTTACCAAATTTCCTTCTCTACTCATCAAATTGATATGCACTCATTAAACTGCAAAAACTACTCCTAAAAGAAGCCAAGAAACAAAAGGAAGTATGAACTGATCTTACCTAGGAGCCCAGGCTTAAAAGAAACCTACATAAAATATCAATGCATTAGGGCCGGCCAAATAACTCAGCAGATTAAAACGCCTGCAAGCAGAAGCAGAAGCAGGGGCTGGAGATTCTATCCCCCGGGCCTGCCATGCCAGCCCCCGGGGCGCAATAAGACTGGCATGGTGACACGCACGCCTGTAATCCCAGCTCTTGGGAGGCTGTGGACAGGCGAATCACCATGAGTCTGACCTAGTAGTGAGACCCTGAACACTCTGTAGACCCTTCTTTAAAATACAAATAAATAAATAAATAAATAAATGCTTTAAATCCAACAGAACTTTTTTTAACTAATCCATTTTGGGAAGGAATATTATTCCAGAAAGAAACAGATGTTTTCCTATTAGCACGTCCACTTCCTTCCCACCTATAGGTAGCTGGATGCCACGCGACGCAACCTCACGCAGGACTCGCCGCACCTCACGAATCGTGGTATCTAAATGCTGAGAATGAACACAGCGATATCTACAACACCCAAGTGAAGCAGCTAATGGCTCGTGTACCCTTCCAGCTGCAGTACAGTCTGGCAAATTAAGAAATTAAAGGCAAAAATAACCTAATTTTAATAATGGCCCCCAAAGTGCTTTTGTATTCAAATTCCTAATTGCTAATAAAAGTATTAAATTGGAAAGATAAACCTTAAATGAGTAAATATTATCTTACACATATGTGGAAAAGCTCACGGAGGCTGTGGTATTTCTAATACTCCAGTCAGGGCAGGAAGGGTGGATGTTCACCCTCACTGTTACAAGACAAAAGATATGCATAAACTCTGGCAAAAACAAAAAAGTGACTATTCGGAAACATTGATTTTCTAGGTAAAAATTCAGGAGAATAAGCTAAAGAATTACTAAACACATTTTTATATGTGAAATTTTTAAAAATCAATATAAAATTATATATAACTAGGGCAATATACTAAAAACTAAATTATTAGAAAAAGGACTAAAATTATTGAAAACTCAGCCTCATAAGTAACCAATTGAACAATTAGAATAAAATATCACAAACCATGTTATTGCACATCAAATCAACAAATTTTTAAAATACTGATAAATCCTGGGAGAAAAAAATATATATAACATAATATATATATATTTTTGAAAGCAAATCAGGCCATAGTTTTTAACATGAAAAACACGCACTGTTCTGTAGGTCTTCACCAGCAGGAAATGCTCTGAAACGCTCGTAAGGTGAGACGTACCGGGCAATTCTCAGATTTACCCAGAAATCAGTGGAAGCCATCTAGCCCTTTCTGCCTAACAAGAGTCCTTAACAACTTGACAACACACCAATCCGATGGAAACTGCAGAAGGGGGGAGATGAAATGGGAAAAAAAAAAAAATGAAGCAATAATGAATGAAAAGATCTTCAGAACTTGAGTGGAAAAGCAAGTCATATTAAGGTACAGAGTGTGAGTCTATCTCTGTGTATATGTAAACAGCAAGCAACCCCACATCGAGCTGTCCACAGAAAGGAAAGACTCATACTGGTACAGGGGGCGTGGGCAGCAGAAAGGGGTGTTGGGAGGAGCCCTGTGTAATTCACTAGCTGCTTCACTCTTTTGCAACTGAATGCATTACGATGTGATGAAACGCGACTGAAAGGCTAATTCATACACACTCATGGGAAGAAATGGTTCAGCAACATAAGCGGGAGCATCTCCCTCTGAGTTAGTGATAAGCCAAGTGACAGGTTAGATGCTCAGACCCCCGCCCGAGCGCTCTCAGTCTTAAACTTGGTTTCACTGTTTACAGATAATGTAAGAATTACTGCATCATTTCTTATTCATCCCGGATGGTACATTTGTGAAGTTCCTGCAAGGATTAAAAAAGATCTTACATGTAATATGCTTACAACCAAATCTAATGCTTCCTAAACCTCTACTATGTTCTTGTGGGTGCACTGTGAGTTTACAACACAGAGCTATAGCTTGTGTCTGAAAAGTAAATGCTTTGCAAATCTGTAAGTTTAATTTTTTAAAGAAAGAACAACTATTTACATCAAAAACAGTCATACTCTAGATACAAAATTCTATAACAAGTCACCTATGCTGCATAACATTCAAAATAACCTTCACTTTAATGAAATTCTATGAAATGTTGAATGTGCGCTTTCATTTCAATACTAAAGACCAAGAATGTTGTACAACCGCTTGTCACTTTCATGCTTTTATTAAAATTCCTTGGTATTTTCTCACATTTAATTATCATTCTATCATTAGAAACAGAAAATGAAAATAACTGATCTGCAATTTCACATAGTATTGAGCAAATTCATAAGGTAAGCTTTAAAATGGTACATGATGATTTACATATTAACTTTAATATGTATCTTTACGTAATGTAAAGTTGCTCAATTACCAGGATAATTTACATATAACTTTTGTCCCGTGACACTATTCTCAAAACAAAATGCAGCAAATAAATATTAACACAAAATAAACTACGAATTACAAACTATATGGGCCCTTCAGTAGCATTTCCAAAGTTACTGGCTAATTATACCAGATTATTCCTCCAAAAGTCCCCCCAATCCTCTAGAAATCACAGAAGGATTCCTCAGGGCACTGAAGGCAGGAACAAATCAGTTCACTAATAAATAATTTACAGAACTGATGAGCACAAAGTGAAGTATATTCAATGAGGAAAAACCTCACTGTGTATGAAATTACAGTAATATACGCTAGGCCAGGAACCAGCTCTCCTTTTATCTAATCTCATCTAAAATGCAGAAAAAGTAGTTCTGTTATAAGTTAGAATATGGTTTGCAGGATGAACCCTGAATGCTGCTTATAAAATCGTAACTACTTGCGGTGTTGGAGGACTGCGAAGGGCTCCCCACAAGAGCAGGGCGACCAAACACTGTCATGCCTACACCCAGGACTGGCTCCTTGTCCTGGAAAGTCTTACATGTCACTACCTTCAGGTGTAATTTTTGCGAAAGAAAACTGCAAATACCAAGAAGAGTAATATATAATTGAGAAAAAAGTAGATATGAGAATTGTGAGATTCCTACGAGACTGCCCTCACCTTGCTACTGCCTAGGACTGGGGTTATCTCAGTCCTGGCTGCCTCCTGGAGAGTGGCTTCTCCATCAAGTGGTCGACAACCCTTCGTCCACATTTGAATAGCGCATTAACATCCCTCCCCGGCTCTGTTAAGGGAAGCCACAAAGTCCACAAAAGCACTACACAAATTTCACCCAGTTACTACATGATCTCCCAGGCTCAGTCTTCCCTCAAGCGGGCCACAGCCCTTGTGATTCCTTTTTAAGAACTTAATTTTCTGTGCTGTCAGATCCTCCTTTTTAATTGTTACAGGATCTCATAAATAATGCATAGTTTTGTTAAAACACATCCTATTGCCTTGTGACAGAGCATGAGTCGTCAAGAAAACTGTAATAATCTTTGACCTGAGCCCACCCGTCAAAATCAATAAAAAATGAAAATTAGCTTCCAAGATGGCTAAGGGTCTTCCAGGGAGATGTAACATAAAGAACACTCACCTCCTGAGATGCTGTCTGCGCCCCATTACCAACCTGCTCTTATTCCATTCCCAGGTTTGGGATTCTAATCCTCATTACTTGTCCCTGAAGGAATCCATGCAATTATATAGCCTAATGCTACAATTAAGATACATCTGACCAGGCATTTAACAACAGAAACATGAAATTCATGACCCATTTGCTTCCACAGGAGCACAACTAGAGACAAAGTAGAATATAATTTTAAATTAAATAAGCTCAATTTTAATCGAGATGGTATTTTCTACAATATTTTCTGTTAAAACCTCTCCTGCAGAAAAAGTGGCTGGCTATTGAACAACACTGTGTTCCCCGTGGGAAGCCCAGGCTCTGTGGCCAGCTAAAGATGGACAAGGGTCACTCCACATGGAACAGGACATGAGCAACATTCATGGCAAATCAGGTCTGTGACAGCTCACGTCTAGGAACGCTACACTTCTCCCACAAGTCAGGGTAAGTTCCTCAAGGTCTGAGCAACACTTGGCAGAGTGCTCTGCAGATGTCTAAAGGACAGGTAATTCGGAGAGTCCCGGACACTTAAAGGGGAACCAAGCTTTCCTGGCCTTCCCCTCCTCCAGCTTGACACCTAATTAAGCATCAATACAAAGCAATGTAATTGAACAGATGTACCAGTCATTAACAGGAATTACCCATTCTCCCACCAAATCAGAGTATACAGAGAGGGCTCCGTCTGTAATAGGCTGACTTAATTGCCTGAGAATTCCCCTGAGAAACATACAAATGGATCAAGACATCCTTCACGTGTATGGGCGTGCACACACACACACACACACACACACTCTACAAACAAACGCCAGCTTCGATCCCTGCATGTGTCATGGGTCCATCCATCTCTGCAAATAAGGATTTATGGTGGCTACAGTCACCACTGGAAGATCAAATGGATGGAGAAAAAAAAGCTCTCAGAAACATTTTAATAGGAGTTTTCTACGTAGCAGTGCTTCTCACAATGTACTTATTTTACAGTTTTCAGTAACAACAGGAAGACTTACAAAAACAAAAACATCAAAGACCAGAGTGCCCAAGCTCTCCATCTTCTGACCCTTTCCTGTGGGATCTGGGGAACATTACTGCAGTCGCATGGTTTGTTGGTTAAATCAGCCACAGCCATCGTTAGAGGAAGCTCAGAAATCCTGAAATGTACCAGCATTTCTGCTCACATCATTCTGGAAGGCTGAGAAGGCAGCGTGTCGCCCAGTGTAATGCCTTCCTCTCTAATTTTCGTCCCCAGATCTGTACATAGCATCTGCTGACTGAAGGGGCTTCGTTACCTCCACGGAAACCCACCTTGACAGGGTCATTTCTAGTGCAGGGCAGAAAGAAAACGTGTGGAAGGCTAAAGGTGCAGCCACCTATGGCACACAGCTCACAGAAGGCAGATTAAGCCTTCCAGTCCTCAAGGAGCTCAGAGCGCAAGGTGAAAGACTCAGACAGATGCACCCCAAGCGCCTTCCCTGGATCTGAATCTCACCAGGAACACAACTGAAAAGCTGCCATCCCCAACTAGAGTCAGACACGGAGGGAAAAAATAAGGAGCAGAAACAAAACAGATCCACACGTCTCCTGTTGGAACTATAGGTTCTCAGCTCACATCTCCAGCCCTCAAAGGGGCTCAGGGTGCAGGATGTGGGGTGTGGCCCCGCCAGCCTCTGCCTGCGCACTCCTCTTCCAGAACACAGCTGTCTACACCACACTTGGACCCCTGGCCAAGCGCTGCCTTTAACGCTGCTCCAACTCCGCTTCAGTGACTAGGATGAAGCCCAGGCGCATCCCCTGTTTATTTTCCGCTCCATGGGATGCAGGCCTGAGATCTGCCCTGTTTCCCTGGATTTAGCAGTGTTTCCTAAATTCTGTGTGCTTCTGAATGCATCCACCCCATGATCAACTTTCCTGCTGGACTACAGTCCTCAGGCACGTCTGGGGATCTAGATGTGGGGAGAACCCATCACCAGGGATGGCCGCAGGCTTCTGGACTCTGGAGGAGCGGCACAGCCCATGTCACTGTCACTGCATCAGCCAGAGTGAGCATCACAGCGAGACCTCAGGGCCGCGGACATACGACCTCTGGGAGACCACAGACCCGTGCTGCTGTTTTCAGAGCTAAATATCTGGCTGACTTTGGTTCATCTCATCAGATTAAAGGTGGGTGAGGAATGGAGTTAAATCCCAAACACTGCCAAATCTAGTTTTAAATTCTCTAAGATACATTTTTAAATTAGTAGGAGCTGAAAATGGCTATTTTTCCTCCTGCTATGTGTCGTAAGCGACCCAGTGAACACCTGTCACTCACGCACACAGTGCCACCTTGCACTATCCCCACTGCTAGCACAAACAAGGGACGGGGGAGCCCAACAGTCACACAGTGCCACTCACGATCCCAGTCTGCACTGTCAGCGCTTGCCTCCAGAATCCAAGGCCAAGGTTTTCTTTTAAGAGAAACAACTGAGAGACAAGCCACAGCCTTTGAATAGGACTGCATCCTCGGTTCGGGCGCTGTGCACGACAGCAGGCATCCTATTAATTCGGGAGGGCAGCTGTGGTTAAAGTCCTCTCATCTGAAAAGCACAGCCTCACTCTTCTGTTCCACAAGCATCTCTGCATCTCATTTATGAGAAGCCATGCGGGTTACAACCCTGAAACTACACGCGCAGTTATTCCTCAGAGTTTCCCGGGCTAGCAGCCTTCTCGGCACTGACAAGGACAGTATTTGCCTTTCAGCGTCACCTCCGCACACAGGGAAGCAGGCGTGCTGGACCGAGCAGGGTGAGCGCCTCTCTGTAAGAAAATCTCTTGGGCAAAGGAGGAAGACAGAAACAAAACCAACACAAGTCTAGACTAAAACGCTGAACAACAAGATGCAGGGTTGGTAATTCTGTGCCACTTGAAGATGTTTCTCCACCCCTTGGCATGCGGAGATAACTACACACACATGACACTGTATCATACATGTTGTTTGCCTACTTCAAGCATGTTCTCCAGCGCCAGCAGCACAAATGGAAGCTGCTTGTGCATCGTGTTAAAGTCACAAGAAATTACCTCGTCTCCACCGAACAGTTCCAGTACTCCAATTTTGTCAAGAAAATTCTGGATGAACTGTATAAACCTGCCAGGTTCGATTCCGAATAAAAATTGATTCTTATTTATTGGGGTTATAAAGTCAGCTTTTAAAATCTAACATCTCCTCTTTTGCCAAAAATGTAACATTCCAGTTATTGATTAAAACTTCAGAGCCACTCTGGAAGGGATTAGATTCTCCTTTCCGCTTAGATCGGGGTGTTACGCTGGGTCAGCACCACGGCAGCCTCTGCGGCACGCCACTCTCCACGTGCGCCGGAGTCGCCCGTTTTCCCTTCCAAGATCATGTGGCCAGGCCAATTTAGCAACCTGGGAAACCTGTCAGAACGCAGAAGGAAACTTCCACGAGACTGATCTTCTCTCCCTATCTATAATTCTTGTCATTTTTTTCCTTTTGAGTCACTAATTCTGCTCTTATTAACAAAAGATCTGATAAGGTTACTGGTTCACACCTGAAATACTGACCTGTCCATGAGTACTAAGAATAATTAGAAGCTTGTGGTTTAAAGATGGGGACTCCTTAAGAGAGGAGATCCTTCTTGTGCTCAGCTGGCGGCCATGTGGCCCTGAAGGCTCCAGACCAAAGCGCACTTCCCTGCCTCGCCTGCCCGAGGCCTGCGCAGGGTGCTTAGCTGCCTTCAATCCCTATTTTCTTACCTGCAAAACTAGAGCGAGTTAGCACTGCCTTTCTTTCCACCATCCTGTGAGAATGAAATAGTATTCCAACCCAGGAAAAGCTCTGAGCACGCTGCCCACTTTCACTGTCTGGGACACTTTGTCCCAGGGCACCAATGTCTGCAGAAGTTTGAGTCCCAGAGAGAAAATGGTGAGCACCTGTGTCTCATGCCTGTGTCCCCTACACTTTCAGTACTTTCTCGCTGCAGGGAACCCCAGTGCACACAGTGTTTGCACTACGTTCTTTAGAGAACAACAAAAAAAGGTCTGCATTAGTTTCAGCGTAGACACACCTTTTTTGTCAAGTATATTTGATCTGCATCTGGTTGAATCCATGGGTACAGATCACAGGTACAGAAGGACTGAAAGTATTAGGGCTAAATAGCAAGTAATTAATTGTATCAAACATGAAAAGTGATCCCGAGCTGAGTTAAGATCACATTATATGTTAATATGATGACGGACAGAACGTGCTACTGAGATGGACTCGGACTTCCAAGGGTTTCACTCACTAGCTCTAAATGTCTGAAGCTTCCATTAGAAGTCGAAGTCTGCTACACACGCTCAAGACTCACTGCAAGGACCTGCTTGTTATTATTCCTGCACTAGGGCTCCGTTACCACACTAGCATCCTCGTGGGTATCCATAAAAATAACCACATCTATAGGGCGGGAGAGATGGCTCAGTGGAATAAGCGCTTCCCTGGCAAGTACAAGGGCCTGAGTTCAATCCCCGGTTCTTGAAAAAAATAATAATAAATAACCGCATCTTCCAATAAAGCTCCTTCGTGCCTTCCAGGCCTGCAGCAGCTCCGCGCACTGCACAGTGCAGACTCTGCTGACCGTGGACGCCACCTCTGACCAAACTTTCTAAGTTCACTGCTCTGTTGCTGCCACCATTGTGTGTGTGTGGGGGGTGTGCGCGCGCACGCGTGCGGGTGCGTGCGTGAGAAAGAGACAGAGAGAGAGACAGAGAGAGAAACTCACAAGTGGTGTCTAAGCTGGGTCTCAACTCTGCACCACAGAGTTTAAATTTAAACTAAATCTACATTTATCCCCATTAAGCAATTTTTCTTCTATTATTCCAAGCAGGGATGAACAATCACACTGGAACAAGCAATGGCACTTTCTCACCTTAGCAGCCTCCACTAGCTGATTTTCATCTCGCTTTATATGTGTGTTTCCCAACCACTTTACACCAATTTGGAAGCTTTTAAAAATTCAGATTCACTAGTCAAGTCCCCTTATCTACTGACTAGTGAGTCACAAAAGAGAGGGTCACAAGAGTTCACAGAAATATAATTTGTAAGAGACGTTTCCCTCTAAAATTGTTAAATAAATTTGATTAGAAGTATCAAGCATGTTTTAACCAATAAAAACAAAAATCCATCATAATCTCTAAAAGTATATGCACTAATTTTACCAAAAAATCACATTTTTCTAACATACCTACACTTCTCCAAACTTCTCAGAAAATCTTTTAAAAACATGCTCCCACATCTGTGCGTTTTTATTGTCCTAGAATACTCTCAAACATCATTGCATACCCAAAGAACTGCTTAAATTTGCAAATCATTCTGTCCACTGATGCGCTCCTTAAATCTGAAAATATATAAAGGTAAGACATGCACCATGGTGTCGCTCAGGGGTAGCACACTTGCCTAACGCATGAAGCCCTGGGTTTGACCAATGACAGGTACATGTGCACACACACGAGCATGTGTGTGTGTGTGTATACACACATGTGCACACATGCATGCACACACACGCACACACCAAAGGGTTTGGAACATGATTAAAAATGAAAAGTAGGCATTGCCTCCCATTCTGCATGCAGCTCTGCTGAATGACAACATGAGTAGCTCTTGCAGTTTCTGCTTAGAATTCCTGTCTGGACAAGTTAAGAGCTTAAACTAACCTGCGTTTACCTCAGTTTACTGACTTGAGCCATGGCAGGGCCTACTCCCGCCTTCTGGGAATTTCTAGCGCTGCGCTCTTCCCCACACTTCCACTCTCCTTTCTCTCCCTCTTCTTCCTTTTTATTTTATTTATTTATTTATTTTAGCTGCAACTTTATTTCCCACTATTTTCCACCAAAATACATGTTTGAAGGGCTTCTTGTTCCCCCCAAAGGCTGCAGGAAACACTTTCCCATAGACGGAAGGAGAGCGAGCCGGCGGAAGCGCCTCCCAGGACCCTGCGCTCGGGCCCTGCGCTGCCTGCCCGCCCGCCACAGCCACTGCGTTCACTTTCTCCCACCACCGGGTCTCTGCCGCAGGCCGCGGAAGCAGAAAGCTGCCGTGCCGCGTTCCAGACGGCCTGCTTCAACTCTCATACCTTCCCACCACCAAAGAAGAGGATAGACCAAAATAAGTGATTTTCACAGTGATCGGAAAGGAATCAAAAGTCAGATACACGGATCCCAACCCTGCCTGTGCTACCAGATTGTTCATACTGTCAGCTTCCTGCCGATATCTCCCTAATGCTAGAGTTCAAATGCAGAAGAAAAATATCCTGTAATTACTGGGCATTTTATAAGTCTGGAGAGTTGGCTGCTCCTTTTTCACGTGAAAGAAGTAACCGAACTACCATGTGGGTCCAACACCCAGGAACACAGGTCCTCACGCAGCACACCCCCGCACACGCCTCGCAGGCTGGCTCTGCTTCGGCTGCGGACGGCGGGCCTGGCGTCCACCCACTGGGCTTCCCGTGAGAGTCTCCAGAGCTCACACCCCAGACATCCGCACTGCCCACGGGCACAGGCCTGTTGCGGATCAGCCACAGACCACCCGCACCCGGGGGGCCCACAGACGCCATGCTCTGAAGGTGCGGTGGGACCACCTCAGCCTGGGCCCCAGGCAGAGGAAGAACAGTCACCCAACGTCGCCTTAAAGGCTTTCTTCTGGAGTTGCGAATCTGGGCCGTGGAAGGGATGGTCTTAGACCAAAATATCTTAAAAGTCCTCCAAAATTGATTTCACTCATTTTGACTCTGTGACTTTATCCTTAGCTGATACTGAAAGAAGTTTACAAAGCCCAGCTCAAGAGTACTGATCTTGCAATAACTTATATGTGAAAAATCCACGCACAGAACTTCTTCCAAAGCCGAGCAGCAGGCCCCGCAACTGAGCTCCCGATGCCGGCGGAACACTGCTCTTTGGTGTAAGTTAGCTATCAGGCTCAGCCCACTTCTCCTTTTGGCATCTACGAAACTCAAGAAGGAAATTTACTGGCCTGCCTTAGATAATGATGCGACATTCTATGGCTCCTTCTACGTTTGCATTTCTCTGTTCTGTCTTTAATTGTGTGGTTTTCATTCCCTGTAGCACCGTTTCATAGTCACATGTGTCTAAATACACATATAGTCATAAACGTACTGCGGCCTAGTGAAACGTTCACGTCCGTCACATAGGAAAGAAGCCTCGTTAAGTACACAGGGCTTTTCGTCTTGGGAAGGCGCCCTCGAAAAGGACGCGTGGAGCCTGTCCGTGGCACAAGCCAGGTCTTACCTGCGGCCAGCTTGCGCGTGGGGCTCCAGGGAAAGCTGGAGCGCACGGAAGGCTCGTTCTTGTCTTTCCAGCCGCAGCTTGTGGCGGCACTGCCTGTGCTCCTCCGGAGCTGGAGCACTGCAGGGTGAGTCTCAAGTCCCTCTCACTGTCCCCCGGGGTCCCCTCTCCTGGTTCCCTTCCTGTCTCAGGAAGTCCTGTCTTCCTACTTCCTGTTAAGTAAAATTAACCAGACAGTTTCTCTCATACATGACAAATATAACTAAAGGATGGGAAAAAAAACAACCCGTTCTTTTAAATTTAAGGCTGTTTGTTTCCTGCTTCTACAGGACCCGTTTCTCCCTGGTGTCTGAGTCTCTAGAACTGAAGAGACAGCAGGGAGGTGGCACCACAGCAAGGCCCCTGTCCCAGGCCTACTCTCTGCCAGGGCTGCCTGCCCACCCCAAGGGTCCTTTGTTTCCTCCATCGCCGTCCCTGCCCCCATCAGCCTGTGCCTCCTCACAAGCCCCTTTCTCCAGCAGCAGGCCCATCCCATTCACTTCTGACCAGGCCCTGCTCTTTTCAAGTGTGGCACGAGAGAGGGGAGGGGCGGCGGGAGGACTCGCGTGCAGCCCATTCACAGGGACCCTTTTGGGAGCACAGGGGCGGGACGGGGTGGCCCTCCAGACAAGGAGGGAAGTGATCCCTTAAATCAGAATGACCTTCGCATTGTCTCCTTCCTCTAAGTAAGTGTACAGACCACCTCCTCCATAACAGGCTTTGTGCAGCCCTAAATACTACAGGGCCTAAGCCGGGCTTCTGAAAGGAGGAGATGAATTATTGGTACTAGAGACTAATTAAGTGACACATTCAGATAGCAAGCTGGGTGGGAGATCCACTACGGGCTGATGCTCACAGATATTTACCATATGATCCAAGAACAAAATTTGGAAACATTCCTGCCTGAAAATATACCCTGGAAACAAGGGGCCTCCGGATGGCTTGATTCGGGAGCCTTCTGGGGCCGAGCCTGAGCAGGGCCTCTGCTGCTGCTGCAGAGCGATCCTGGGATTCTTTCTAAATCGTTATTTCCACTACCACAAAAGGACTCACTCATTTCATCTGGTAATCTAAAAAAGTCAGCGGAAGTTATAAAATTAACCACCAGAAATATTTACACATGTATCAGGGTTCAAACATAGCCTCAATGAAAAAATAAATCATTATTTGTGTCGGGGATTTTCTCCACTGGAGATGTGTACAGAAATCCTGCTTTGGCTTCTTTAACTGAGACTCAGGGTGCTGCTGTGCTCCAGAAGGGAAAACCTAGCCCCGAGGGAACTCCCCACCCCTGTGCTCCGCTGCTCCAGCTCCCCTGGACATCCAATTACTCATGGCAGCTTCTGAGGGAAGAGAAAGCACCCAGGAGAAATGGAGCAGAAATGCGCAGACTGAGAAGAGAGATGGGCTTGAGGAGTTACCAAAAAAAGAAGAAAGGAGGACTGCAGAAGAGTGGTGCTATTTAAAGCAAGGAACAGAAAGAATGCACTCAGGAATCCTAATAAAGATAAACTGCATCTCTGCCGTTCACCTCCAGGAAGTAAACCACATCCCCAAAAGGCCTGTAGTTCACAGAAGCTAAAGGAGCAGGGGCTGCAGGGGCTGCAGGGGCTGCAGGGGCTGCAGGGGCTGCAGGGGCTGCAGGGGCTGGGCCTCGGGCGGGGCTGGAGCCCTGGGCTTCTTGCTTCTCTCCATCAAGTCGGGCTCAGCCCTACCCAGCACCTGTGCACACAGGAACTGTCTTCCACGTGCCTAGACCGCCCTTGATTTAATCAGATGTATTGGTTATTGCATTTTTTTACTAATATATTTGTGCAAGAGTCCTCTTATTAAAGTGCTTTCCACACAAATTAAAATGCCCAATGTTGACATCTGTAAATATTTACAAGGTACCTATCTCTTTTCTACCTCTCTACCTACCTATTGAGCATGGAGAAGAGCAAACCTGCACATATTTGAAAATCCAAATGACTGTTCAGAATAAACACTCCACAGCAGCCGCAGGGAAAAGACACGCGTGGGTGGCAAGTACGGCTCCGGCACGGGCAGTCAGGCGGTGCTCGAAGCATGGAAAGGCAAAGGATACAGGAGGAGCTTCTTCATGACGGTGCATTCACCCAGTTTAGGGTGACGAAACCCTGCAAGGCTGAAGCTACAACTGAAGAGGTTTCCAGCTTCTCTTGCTGTAGTTTGGCTACTCATGGAGGCTGCGAGCCCCAGTAAATGCAGGTGGAGGTGAGACCTGCCCAGCGGACTTCGTCAGGGACAAGAAGAGGAACTGTCCGCTGCTCACCCAGAGGGAACGCAGCAAGGGCCGCCTGCCATGCCTGAGGGCTCCCACAGCGCCCTGGACCTGCGCCCTGAGGCCCTCGGAAGGGATCCTGCACGTGTGCTGGCCAGGCCGGCCAGGGTGCGGTCATTCCATGTAACAAGCAGCTCAGCACAGGGAGACCACAGGGCCGTGAAAGATTTTGAAACAAAAAGAAAACGTTGATCCCTGATGTCAAATGAATAAGAGGAGCAGAAAGAAAGACCTATATTGCTTTCCCTCTCTTCCTCTCCTTCCTCTCTCCTTCCCTCTCTTCCTCTCTTTCCCTCTCTTCCTCTCTCCTTCCCTTTCTGCCTTTCTCCCTCTCTTCTTCCCTCTCTATACTAAGAGCTGAACCCTGCTCCTTTGCACTGAGCTGATTTGCTGTAGGTATTTGTTTGTTTGTTTGTTTGTTTAAACAGTGCCTTGCTAAATTGCCTAGGCTGGGCTCAAACTCATGGTCCTCCTGCCTCAGCTTCCCAGAGTGATGGATTAGTTGGAGTCCTCCTCTGTGCCCAGGTCTGTTCACTTCCTAAATGAAATAAACACTCCATTCAAATGCAACAGATGGAAGAAGTGTCAAGCTTATTCCTTCCCCCTATATGTCAATGTCAGAAAGGTGACGGAAGAATACTTTCCACAGAGCTTTCAGGCAGAAGTTCAGGGAGAAATCGACGCAGAGCACATCTCCTTGCTGGAAATGGCCACGGTGTTCTTTCTACTGCGTGTTGATGCAGGTCACAAGGGGCAACTTCAAGGCATGGTGTAAGAATCAATTAATGCATGCAGACGGAGCATAAATCACAGCACTGCCTCAGCGAGCCCACACCCTTTGGCCCCTGCTGAAACACAGCCTGGAGGAAGGCTTTCTCCCCTGTTCCCTAATGGCTCCATCCTCCTGGCCCAGCAAGTTAGGCAGCGAATTTAAGCAACTTCGCTGTGACGCAGGACAAGCTCCAGGATGGGATCTGATCTTCTCGCTTCTCTGGAAAGCAAGCCCTGGGTCAGGACAGCAGGAGCCACATGCTCTGCCCCTCCCTCACCTTGCCTGACTCAGCCTCCCCTTCCTGTCCTTGCTTCAGAGTGTGTGAGAAGGCTGGACTCCTCCCCTCACCGCGGAAGGAAGGCTGAATGCCAGGTGTACCCTGACTGACTGGCTGAGGGCGGAAGGAACCCTGTGCTCCTTAGAGCCAGGCATTTTCGCAGGCACTGCTCACACGCCTCGACCCATGCCCTGGAAGAGCTTCCTGCTCTCGCTCTAGACAGCAAAGCCATGTCCAAGGGTGGGCAGCACAGCTCCTCTGCTGAGCCTTTATGTGCAGAGGTGCGCTGCGTGGGCTTCACAAACCTCACCAGGAATCTGCTGTTTCCATAATAAAATGCAGTTTTCCAACCCGCAAGCTTATGCACTTTTGGAACACATAGCAAGTTGCCACCCAAACAGAGAGTATCTTCTGGGCCTGCAGCAGACTCTACTTTCCTCACCTAACATGAACTAAAACCTGGCTTGATATTTAGGCTAAGAGTTGTAAACACATTAGAAACAGCGGAACTAGCATTAATCAAGCAACTTAAAAATATTTCCAACTCATGACCTGAGCATTCATTTTTGGAATTTTTGTCCTATTCCCTAGACCTCAGCTACCCTAAAAGCAGCAGCAGCTTCCACTGGTTTAATGGCATGAATCCCACAGAAGAGCATTCAGAGGGGTACAAACAAAGCAACACCACCAGCAGAGATCGTCCTGCACCGCACAGCACTTCCTGTATCTGCACACCACTTCTTGTACCTGCACATCACTTCCTTTACCCACACAGCACTTCCGGGACCTGCACAGCACTTCCTATGTCTGCACAGCACTTCCTGTATCTGCAGAGCACTTCCTGCACCCACATAGCAGCACTTCCTGCACCCGCACATCACTTCCTGAACCCGCATAGCACTTTCTGCATCTGCACAGCACTTCCTATATCTGCAGAGCACTTCCTGTACCCACACAGCACTTCCTCTACCTGCACAGCGCGTCCTGTACCCCCAGCACTTTCTGTATCTGCACTACAATCCCTGTACCCACACAGCACTCACTGTACCCACACGGCACATCCTGTACCTGCACAGCACTTCCTGTCTCTGCACAGCACACTGTGCACCCTGCAGCACTTCCTGCACCCACACAGCACTTCCTGCACCCGCACATCACCCATATAGTGCAGCACTTCCTACACCCACACAACACTTCCTATATAGTACAGTGCTTCCTATACCTCCACAGCACTTCCTATACCTGCACAGCACTTCCTGCACAGCTCAGCACTTCCTCCGCAGCACAACACTGCCTGCACACCTGCACAGCACTTCCGTACTCATACAGCATTTCCTGCACCCACAAAGCACTTCCTATGCTTGCATAGCACTGCCTGCACCAGTACAGCACATCCTGTACCCCACAACATTTTCTTTGTCTGCACAGCTTTTCCTGCTCCCACACAGCACTTCCTTCGTAGCACAGCACTTCCTATACCAGCACAGCACTTCCTGCACAACTCAGCACTTCCTGCATGCCATAGCACTTGCTGTACCTACACAACACTTCCTGCACAGCTCAGCATTTCTTCTGTAGCACTGCACTTCCTGCATAGCACTTCCAGTCTGTGAACAGCACTTCCTACACAGAGCACCACTTCCTCCACAGCACTGCACTTCCTGCATAGCACTTCCAGTCTGTGAACAGCACTTCCTGCACAGAGCACCACTTCCTCCACAGCACTGCACTTCCTGCA
>NDGN011532939.1:3840-17086 GCA_002564285.1 Tympanoctomys barrerae
GAACTCAGGCCCTTGTGCTTGCCAGGGAAGCGCTTATTCCACTGAGCCATCTTCCCGGCCCCCGAGTCTTCTTTTTGAGAACAGAAAGAGGGAGAAGATAAATTGCCAAGAACTAGGCAAAAGGGCTCAGTGGTAGCATGTGTGCTTAGCACATAGGAGGTCCTAGTTTGATCCCCAGGTTTTTTTTTTTAATAATATTGAAAGGAAAGCCAAGTTATCAATTATGATGAATATAGTCGTAGAAACTAATTCTGAGTGTATTTCAAACAAAAATCCTGGATTATTTTTAAAGTTATTTAATTGAATAAGGTACTAATAAAAATAAAGTGAAATGAAGTGGATGCGCAGAATTTTAATAACATTTTTAACGTGTATGAAAACACTTCAGTGACGTTTGCTAAGCTACTTTTGAAGCCTTCAGAAAGGAAGAGTAGTTATGACTATTTAGGAAAAGGATAATCTATCACCTAACATTTTTAGCATATATGTATTATATATTAGTATATTATATATTAGCACATTAATATATATTATACTTAACATTTATGCTAAGATATATATATGTATGTATTTCTAATACTTTTCACTTTCAGTTTAGTATTTTTCTCCAACCCAGAGGTTGGAGCAGGCTGACCTGAAGTCACTGAAACCACTTGTAGGTCCGTATTCGTGTTGCCTGGGGCGCCCGGATTCTGTTCTTTTCTGTGAATGCGGCAGTTTCAACGTCCGCATCTCCTCCAGTCTCTTACTGGGAACTATGTCCTGATGCATTCTATATAAATAGAAGCACAAAACTTTTAAGATTGGAAATCTCAGTGCTGGGCTAATCACTGATTTCATTTTATGGATAAACTGAGACTCAGAGACGTAGAGATGCCCTAGTCTCCATCTAAATCTGCTTCTTCTAGTACCCACCCTCCTGCTGTTTGTGAATGGGTGGTGTACTCATCTCTTATTATCGACAGTTGCTTGTTAGCACTGGAAGAGAATTGGGTGACTTTCTATTGTCCACTTCTCCGATAAATTATCTTGGTCTTCCTAGAATATCTTTGTCCATTTAGCTGCATACGTGTCTATTTCCATTAATTTTCTCTTAGATTGCTTAGTTATTCTTTAGCATGAATAATGAGTGCCTAATGAGTACTGTTATTATTAACTAACTCTTGATTTAGCCCAAGGGATGTGTATGTAGTGGGAATTTGCTTATACTTGGTAGCAAAATGTGCATCAATTTGAATTGAAATGTTATAGATGATTTATTTGGGTGGATGGATTTATTGCAGATCACCTGAAGGAACCATTCCTAGAAGCCTCTCAGAATTCTCCTTTGAGGTCGATGCCGGCAACCTTCCTTCCTTCTTCACCCGTAAACAAACGAGGTATCATCCTGTTGGACTGACTTCATAAAATCCCAGCTAACATGAGATTACTACTGATGGGACTAACGTGCGAAGGAGAATTGGTTACTGTGGATTGGCCCCTTACTCAGACAAAACTTAATTTAATCATCCATTTAGTTAGCGTATAGTATTGACCTAGTGTTAGTCATTGAAGAAACAACAGAGAAGGAAAACTCTAGCTAGGAATGGAGAAGATCATTTCGTGGCACTAGTGAAGACGCTTGCAGTTGCGTTAAGGTGGAGCAGCCACGTGGAGAGGTGGGCGGGCAGCGCGGGAGGCAGTTGCGAGGTGGAAGGTTGGTTGGGGGGTGGTGTTGAGGAAGAAAGCCAGCCTTGGCGCTTGGCCCTGGGCGCTGAGTGCGTCAGTGGACCGCGAGAGGAAGGGCGTGAGGGGAAGTCTCGTCTGCGGGGCCTGGAGGCTGCAGCAAGGTGGCGTGTGAATGCACTCGGCTGCTTCCTGTGGCTCGGGTAGGTAGGGGGGCACAACGTGTTTGGTGCTTTAGTCCTATAAGCAGTGGAAAGCCAGACTTTCTCTTTGGTGGGAGCTTTATTCACAGATCCCTTAGGTCATCTATTTAAAAAATGCAATTCAATTTTTTTTTAGTGTGTTTACAGATGGGTGCAACCATTTTGATGCGATTCAGAACAGTTTTATTACTCCAAAAGCCCCTTACGCATCAGTATGTCCCCTCCTAGCACCAGCCGTGTGGAGCACTCACTCACTTTTTGTCTTTATGTACCTCTTCAGGATGGGTCCCATAAATTGAGTCACACCTCCTCAACTAAAAATAAATAAGTAAATAAACCTCAACTAATAAATTGAATCATACCATATTTTGTGTTATTTAGTTGTTTTTAAGGCTCAGTTGTGTTGTAGCATATATCAGTTCTAGTTTTGTTTTTGGGATCAAATTAAGCTCCATCATTGTGTGGGTGTATGTCACACTTTTTAGCCGCTGTTCAGTTGATGGGCATCGGGATTGTTTGTACTTTGAGGTTATTATAAACGGTGCTGCTTTAAACATTTGCGAACAAGTTTCTTTGTAGACATTTTCATTTTTCTTGAGTATATCCAGGAGTAGTATTGTTGGGCCGTATGATTAGAGAACTGCTCGGCCGTTTTCCAAAGCAGCCGGCCTATTTTGTGTTCCTCTCAGCAATGTGTGACGTGTCCAGCTTTGTCCTCATTCCTGACGTCATTTGTTGAGAAAATTTTCATTCCCCACTGAAGTTGTCCTGACACGTTTGTTAGAATTCATTTGACTTTGAATGTAATGGCTTATCTTTTGAAAGGATTTTATACTTTGATCACGGCGTAAGTTTTGCTTTTCGTTGTTCAGTTTCATAAATATTTTAGTTTTTATTCTATGGTTAGTGAATTTGTTTAAGATTGCTTCTTGCTGGTGTGTAGAAATAAGATTTTTACTTTTTTTTTTTTCAGAACCGGGGATTAAACTCAGGCCCTTGCACTTGCCAGGGAAGCACTTATTCCACTGAGCCATCTCCCTGGCCCAGATTTTTACATTTTTATCTTGTATGTTGAAACTATTGAATTAATTTATTCTCAGTTCATTGAGAAGTATTTTTTTTTGGTGGTTCAGTCTGCCCTGAGGGCAGGGTGGTGCGGGATGTGGTGCCAGGGATTGAACTGCAGTCCCCTGCGCCTACCTACGCTTGCCTAAGCAGGCAGGCATTGTGGATGGCTGTGCTATCTTGCTGGCCCTCACTGAGAAGTTTTAAGGTGGTGGCTTTAAGCTTTTATTTTAGAACTGTTACTCTGACACTGTCATGGAAGAAAGTGTAGAATACAGCTTGGACTAAAGCGTACAGTGGGGCTATTTCGGTTTTCCATGAGTGATGGTTAAACTTAGGACTGTAAAGTGGAGAGTGAGGAGTGGATTTGAATAATACCTAGGATATAGAATGTGTGCAACTGTCTCTTTCCCTTTACACTGTAGTAACATTCTCCACAGTACCGTGGCAGCTGCCACTGTTGGGAGGTGTCTGAGACTGTAATCTGCTTTGTCTTGTAGAAGACTTTGTCTGTGCCTGTAGTTTTTTTTTTTTTTTTTCTTTCTAATTTTGAAAGAGGATAAATGTGTTGACATTGTTGGCTTTGACATTATCTGTACATGAGCGCCATGAGGGCAGATAATGTGGTTCTCCTGATAGCCTCTGTGCCTGGCATGTGCTGGGCAACAAAGAAGGATTGAATCACTCTGGAACTTTTGCCCCACAACACTTGGGCGTTCATTCCCTTGGATTTGCACATTCTTCATATTTACCAGCTTATATCAGTAGTTCTAAGCTAATACAAAGTAATTTTTTCTGTTTTGTCTCTGGAAACTGGTACAGGACCTCTAATCTTTGTCTTCCTTCTTCCTAGGTGTGCTGCTGCTGGGAGATGCTTATAACGTGCGGCACCCTCTCACTGGCGGAGGAATGACTGTTGCTCTAAAAGACGTAAAGCTGTGGAGGAAGCTGCTGAAGGGCATCCCTGACCTGTATGATGATGCAGCTCTTTTGCAGGTAAGCTACTAGGTTATTATAATTATTCTTAATCTTTTTTTTTTTTTTAATATTTGGTTCAGGGTCTCGCTATGCAGTAGGACTTGTAGTGATCCTCCTGTCTCAGCCTTCCCAGCACTGGGATTACAAGCCTGTGCTACCAGGCCTGGTTTTGGTGGCATATCTCAATGCAGGGCCGGTACGCCATGCAGCAGCAGGGATCAAATCTGGGTCCTTGTGCTTGCCAGGCAGGGGCTTAGGTCGCTGAGCTCTCTCCCCAGCCCCGACTAGGTTATTCTTGACAAAAATAATTCTGTCTCTTTAGGGCTTTGCTGGGGAACCTGCACCAGGAGCCTGTGCCTCGCCGTTCTGAGGCAGGCGTGCTCAGGTGTGAACCTCAGCCGCCACGGTGCATCTCACAGAATTCCTCCATTCCTGTCCTGTGACAGAACATAAAGCAGGCTTCCGTAGGCCAGTGTGCTCCGGCGTTAGGAGTCTTTTGACCCCAGCTCTGAAAATGAATTTTTGGTGAACAACAAACATAAGGCAGTATTACTTGCTCATAGTGCTCAGGAGAAAAATAAAAATACCAATTTGGTGAGATTAAATAGATTATGCTTCCCCCCCATGTGGAATAAGTGGTCTTTTTCATTTTTAGGCTAAAAGATCATTCTATTGGTCCAGAAAAAGTTCTCATTCTTTCGTGGTAAATATCCTTGCCCAGGCTCTTTATGAACTGTTCTCCGGTAGAGATGGTAAGTATAAACATCTTTTAATGTACAATATTGAATATTTTTTAGCAGAGCAAAGGGACTTATTTATAAGGGTTGGTAAGTAATCCGGAAATCAAAATGTTACTCAGTTAGCTGACTACTAAGCTTGGAGTTTTCTCTCCCTCACTGTGGGCTTTGGCTTTTGCACCATGCCCAGCTTGGTACAAGTAGTTTTTTTAAACTCCATTCTGTGGCAAGATCCTTAGGTTTTTTTTGTTTTTGTTTAATAATTTTATTGAGAAACAAATAGGAATGAGACAGTTTCACAACCAATTACTAGCACAGTTTCAGTAATTAATGCATTGCATATTGTGGTCTTAGTGGTTATTCTTTGTTCAAGATGCAGACATGATATCCTGTCCACAAACACTATTAGAACAAATCTCTTTGTTCATTGAATTTAGAGAATGCAGCTGTATATCCATCCTGTTTTGAATATACAGATACCAAATGGTCATTCATTTGTATCCCCCTTTTTAGATCTTTAGTTTGTAATCCTCCTGTATTCCGTCCCTTGATCTGGAGGGCTGTTGACTCTCCTTAGACCACATCGATAGCAGTGCCTCGGTCATGCAGGATTTTGAGTTCTTCTGGCCCAGATCAGACTGCGCGTGTCCTCAAGTGTAGGTTCATGATAGAAAGTCTTCCCAGCTGTGTCTGAATAGGCCAGGTGCTCTTTTTCTTCCTAAACACGAGTTTCAAAAATTTTTTTGAGGGTAATATTTTAGAAAATAACTTCAGAACAAGTTTAGTTTGTCTCCTGTTAAAAAGCACAAGTAGCATACTGCATTTACCTTTTGCTCATGTGAAACAGCTCATGCTTTGGCTTCTGTTTGCATGTTGGAGAGCGATGATGGTTAGTCTAAATGATTGCGCCTCCCTTGTGAGAATATGTGACATCAGAACACACTCAGCTTTTTCCCGAGCTCTTTGATGATGACTGCAAGACAATACAGCAGAAGTGTTTCCTGTAGCTTTCCTGACCATTAACTCTTACTGAGGGGCAAGAAAGCAGTGGAGATTTGCAAACCAGTCTTCCTTGCTAAATTGGCATAGAAGTTAAAGTGTTTGCTTAAGCAAATATAAAGTAAGTTTTTCTTTCTAAGCTTTTCTCAATTCTTGTATTCTTCCATTATAATTGGAAGTTACCAACAAAGCAACATTAAGTTAATGAAAGACTGGAGGAGAGGATTTTATTGGAAGAAAAGTGTTTTGTTTGCATCTTTTAAAATATGTTTAGGGCCCGGGGATATAGCTCAGTGGCATAGAGCCTGCCTGACAAGAGAGAGGGTGTGTTTTTTTTTTTTTTGGTGGAACTGGGGATTGAACTCAGGCCCTTGTACTTGCTAGGTAAGCGCTTATTCTACTGAGCCATCTCCCCAGCCCTGAGGGTGTGAGTTTGATTCCCAGTACCCCCCTCAAAAAAAAAGTTTAGGAAAGTCTAAGCATACTTCAAAAGAACATTGACTCTAAACTTTTAGAAAGATCATTCATTATTAAATGTTGTAAAGGTTAATGAATTGCTTTGAGAAGTATTTAAAATTTATATAGAGAAGACATTATTACTGGGTCTTTTACTTGATACATGGAGATATGGATTGGGCATCTAAGGAAGTAATTTGATTTCTAGAATTGTGTTACTATTTTACATCACTTACTGAATTTACAACAAAATCAAATAATCTTTGAACAACTCAGTTCCTGAGCTCTAAAAATTAGCAGTCATTTGCTAACAGAAGCAGTTTTATTTTTTGTTTTTTTGGCCGGCTCAGCCCACCCTGAGGGGGGAGGGCTTGCATGGCTGGTGGTGCAGGGCATCAAACCGCGGTGCCCCGTGGCTGCCTCAGCTTGCCGAAGCAGGTGCTGTAGCCTGCTGAGCTATCTTGCCAGCCCCATTTTTATTCTTATATGTGGTACTACCCATAATACTGATTATGGAATATAAAAGAAATTTTGAATGTTAAAATTCTAGGACTACATATTTGAAAATTTTTTGTAACAATAGTATTTGTTATGTTTTCTGACATCTGATTATCACTCCCAGTGTGTATTTTGGTTGAGAGTAACTTTTACATTTCATTTTAGATTCCTTACATCAACTAAGGAGAGCCTGTTTTCTTTATTTCAAACTTGGTGGACAGTGTGTTTCTGGTCCCGTTGGACTGCTTTCTGTGTAAGTTGTTTCTGATGTCAGAGAGGAAACATATATTCCAGATTTTATTAGTATGTGGAAATCTTTCTTCCTTATGTGTTTTGTTATCTTATCCAGTGTCCCTGTCAGAAAGTGGCCCCAAGAATGGAAAAAAAGGTAGTGGCGAACAGTGTTTCGCACTCAGGAAGCCGTATCCATTAGACATGGCAATAGAGGGAGGCTAAAACCTCCAGTAATGCGGAGGCTCATTTTTACCTACATGGGCTGATCTGTGGGAGCCATGACAGACGGAGAAATTAGAACGTAAAAATTAATTTATTAGTACATGTCTGCACACGTCCTTGTGTGTTGATTTATGGACATAGTACATCTTCATTTCTTTTTTAATTACCTTTCCTCTATCTCGCAAACCCCTTCTCATTTGCGAAGGATCTAGCTCCCTACGTACTATGTCTTTTAGTTTGCTCTTCGCCTGTGCATACTTGTGTTTATAGCAGCACCGTTCATAACAGCTGAATCTTAGAAGAGGCCTATATGCCCATCAGTAGATGAGTGAAGGAAACATGTTTACACACACTGGAGTACTACTGTGTTAAAGATAAATTGGATTCATTTCTAGGATGTACCTTAAGATTGTAATGTTAAGTAAATCAGGCACACAAGTTTAAATATTGCATGGTTTCTTTTATATGAGAGACCTAAATTACAAAAATTAATTTGATTGAAGTGTAGAACTGTTGCAGATTGACAAGAGGGCTGGATGTAACCGGCCACAGGGGTCTCAGAAGTCCTGTCTGCCTGAGCCCCAAGCTGAGCAAGCACAGCGTATTTATTGAGAAGCTTAGAGAGTACCAGTCATCGACGAGGGCAGTGTCCAAGAAGCCCTCTCGATCTCGAGGTCCTGAGCAGGCACATACTGCAGTTATCTTAAGACTTCAAAGTACACAGGATTCCTGCTCTGAGAAAACAGGATTGTTCTGTCCCAGCTGTTAGGGGTTATCAGTATAGAAAGCAGACCAGAATCCAGTATTAAAATGTAAGAGTCTTTATTACTGGGCCTGGGACCGCTTGAGCATCCTCATGCAGAAGAGGACAAACAGTGAGCCAGCCAGGAGTAGAGAGGCTTTAAAACTAGAAACCACATCGTGTTTGGCAAACAAATTTGTCATTTAACACAGAACAGTACAGTGCCTTTGGGGACAGCGTGACCATTGCTCAGCATACATTCTTTCTGGGAGCACGGCTTAGTTCCTGTTTAACATACATCTGCGTGCGCGTAATCCTGACTACCACAGCAGCACTTTCCAGTTGGTTAGCAACACCTTAGTTATTTTGTACAGTTAGAAACATTTCGACCTTTACTTTGCTGTATTGTGTAGGTCTGTTCTGGGAACTCTCAGGGCATTGATGACTTATCGGTAGTACACCACGCCTCCTTGCGGTCTTACAAGGAAGCAGGGTCACAGAAAGTGGAGCAGAGTAATTTTTTACATTTAGTTTTACGTTCACTCAGTACACTGGCAGCTTGCCGCCAGGTCGTGCTCGTCAGTTTGCTGAGTGTGCAAAGTAAAAATCCTCTTTATTTTCCCCGAACTTCATCCTCTGAGATGTGTCATGAGTCACACAGCATAGAACTCATGAAACAGCTTGCCAGTGTAGACACACGTGGAGCTGTTCTTGGGAAGTCTGCAAAGGGAGATTCTTCGAGTCAGGTTTCCTTCCTGCGTGAGTGAATGTCCCCGTAAATGCTGAAAAGTCTAGAGCCCAACAGGCATGGACGTCCAGTACTTAGCCTTGGAGCTCATGATCAGTGAAAGGAACAGTTCCTCCAAAGGGAATCACCCTAAGTAATTTCCTATAAAACATCTTTCTGTTCTTGCCATCGAATGCAGCAGGCAGGCAAGTTTGTAAAGTCTTCTAAAAATGCAATCTGTATGAAGCTTTATAGGTGACACATCACTGGAACCTTTTATGAGTGAATTTCTGTCTGTGGGTCTGACCCAGTGTTTTTCTTCTTTTATTACAGGTTGTCTCCAAACCCTCTAGTTTTAATTGGACACTTCTTTGCTGTGGCAGCCTATGCCATGTATGTTTGCTTTAAAACGGAACCTTGGATTACAAAACCACGAGCCTTCCTCAGAAGTGGTGCTATAGTTTACAAAGCTTGTTCAGTCATCTTTCCGCTCATTTACTCAGAAATGAAATACGTGGCTCATGAAGCTTAAAGGGGAACCACTTGAACTCACCAAGTCCTGCAAGACTTTTCCGAAGAGTGAAAGTGTACCCAGCGTAGTACTTTGCTATACTACTTCTAAAGGGGAAACTCTTGGACCAAGATTGGGATTGCTTTGTTTGTGAAGTTTTTTTGTACATAAGCATGTAAATATATGCCTTAACTTGCATTTTACAATGAAGGGTAAAAATAAGCTAGATATTTAAAAGAAATGATTGTGACCGTAAGTTTGTGCTAACCTGAGGAACTGCGTTTTTCTTTTGATTTCAGTATTTGGGACAAGTCTTGGGGTATCCAAATAAAATGGTGGACCATGGCTTTTTTTTTTTTTTTTTTNATGTCTTCTTGTGGGCTCCTTTCCATAGCTGCATGGTAAGGGAAGAAAAGGCGAGGTGCGGGGGAGGTGCAGAGCCCTGCTCTTCAGGTTGTGCTGAGGCCTTCCCCAGGCCCAGCCAGTCCACGGGATAGTTCTGTGAAATTCTTTTCTGAACTCTTTTTCTGGGTGCTCTGAAAATATCAGGTCCCTGAAGGCATAGCAAAAAAGGGCTTTATAAACGTTTTTTTCTGTGACCCTAAGAGAGGGTAGCATTATCTCAAGAAACAGTCAATGAACAAATAAGTACGTGGAATAGTCAGTTTTATTTTTTGTGGTACTGGGGATTGAATGCAGTGCCTTCTCACTGTGTACGCCCCAGCCCCTTCGTGGTACTGAGGCTTGAATCCAGTATCTTGTGCACGTTCAGGTGCTCTGTCGCTGTCGCCCAGCCCTCTCCCAGTTTGAGACAGGTTCTTGCTCAGTTGCCCGTGCTGGGCTCTAACTTCAGATCCTTCTGCCTCACCTCAGGAGTGCTGGTGACAGGCCTGTGCCACATGCTGGGCTCAAACTTCAGATCCTCTGGCCTACCTCATGGGTGCTGTAACAGGCCTGCGCCACATGCTGGGCTGAGTAGATTTGCTCAGTAAACCATCACCTCTTGCTGAATAAAAAAACAGCTCGTGGTGACTTGCAAAATCTATCTCTTGATACTGAGGTTTGTGGAAACTTCTGTCCTGGGCATCACTGAAACCTTAGCAAACCACTCAATGCCATGAAAATAAATGCTGGTGAAATATTATTTGGAAGGTTCTAGTGACTGGGATAAAAATGATTGTGCACTTAAAATTTTACTTGAATTTGTATGTTTCTTCTTTCACTTGAGAAAGTATCTCATTGGCCAAATGACTAGTCAGTCTTTGGCATCCCATGTTTCAGCGGAGCACGTAGTGGGTACACATACTCACGAGATTTCTGTCTGCCTTGCCGCAGACTTCTATTTTTTGATGAAAAACTTACAGATCTGGTGGGTTTTTTTTCAGCAGTGGGCTTGCTTTTCATAGAAAATCAGACATCTCACCTCATTTAGCTTTTTTTTTTTTTTTTTCCCGGAACCGGGGATTGAACTCAGGCCCTTGCACTTGCCGGGCAAGCGCTTATTCCACTAAGCCATCTCCCCAGTCCCTTGTATCTACTCTTAAGAGATGCTGAATGGAATAGCAAGTTGCCTGTGCAGTGGCTGCTGCCTCAGCAGCTCTGCAGACTGCGCACCCACGTTGAGCCGGCAGAGGTGGGGCGTGGGGGGCGGGACGAGACGCAGGTTGGGCGCTCCGTGGTGGAGGCCTGCTCAGCTAGCAGGAGGCCTGAGCGCAGTCCGGATCCTGAAAACAAGTCCTGTTCGGAGGCTGGAAGCCTCATCATTCCTAGGGTCTGAGGCTTCTCTCCACCCACTCCTGTTAGAGTCATTCTGTGATAGTGAGACAATGGGGGGCTGGGGAGATGGCTCAGTGGAATAAGTGCTTCACTGCCAAGTGGAAGGGCCTGAGTTCAATCCCCGGTTCTGCCAAAAGAAAAAAAAAAAGAAACAATGGAAGCCTAACAAGTCACTGTCCTGTTTTTCCTTCTCCTTCCTCCTCTTTCAGTACCTCAGTATTTGAGGCCTTCCAACAAAAGGAAGTAGCTTTAAAATCACAAAACTGAAAGAACCTGAGCAAGTACTCAGCCCAAATTTTACAGATGATCTCAACAGGCTGGCCTGGAGCAAGGTTTAGCAGACAAAAGTCTGTCCCCTCACGATGGCATCTTGGCCAATGACTGCCCAGCACTTGGAGGCTGCAGGCTTTCTGTGCTGCTCAGCTTTCCACTGCTCTAAATACTGGCACCATCCGCTGGGGAGATGTATTTCAGCTCACAGTGCGAGGTTTCAGCCCACGGTCACTTGGTCTGGTAGCAACTGCACGGTATGGCAGGAGACGTGGCAGAAACCTGTTTACCTTAGGGCAGCTGAGAAGCAAAAGGGCAGGATGGGGCAGGGGTCCCAAACTCCCTTCCAGGACAACCTGCAGCCCCCACTGACTTCTGTGAGCCCCGTGCCCTGAAGGTGCCAGCACTGCCTGGTGGTGCCATGCTGGGCACCAAGCCCTGAGCCCGGCCGGGGAGTACATTTACGATACAGACCTAACTGTTTTAGTCGTTTGTTCCTCTCTAGAGGACACAGCTCGCCACAGGGTCGAAAACCTCTTTCTTGCTTTCATCTAAGCTGTTGATGGGCTGGGGAGATGGCTCAGTGGAATAAGCGCTGCCTGGCAAGCAGAGGACCCAAGTTCAATCCCTGGTTCCACCAAAAACAACAAAACTGTTGATGTCCCACCTTGCCAGTATGGTACTACAGCTCCCTTTGGTATTTTCTTGTAGAAGTTAGGATTTTGAGGGAGTTAAATGCTTATCAGACATGAGCTGTTACAAAACCAAAAAAAAAAAAAAAAAAAGCAAAAAGCTTCCGGAGACTGGGGCAAGAGTTGGGCTGCACAGGGAAGGTCTAGCAGCAGTGACATGAGGGAGTAGAGGAGCTACTACGAGCCCAGGGCGTGGGACCAAGCAAAGCCAATGCTGAGCCTTGGCGTCAGAGCCGCTGCAGCAGGCTGGCTGTGGACGGGCAGCCACTGTGTACGCTGCTGCCCTGTGCGTGCCGCCACAATGGTTCCAGGCCAGGTTCGTATACAATGAATGTACTTTTTTGGGCAATACTAGGGATTATGCCCAGGGCCTTTGTACTGAGTTCCATCCTCAGCCATTTTATTTATTTTGAGACAGTCTTGCTAAGACATTAAGTTACTCAACCTGGGCTCAAACTTGGGATCCTCCTGCTTCAGCCTCCCCTAGTGCTGAGATTACAGGTGTGCACACCATGCCTGGATGAATATACATGCTTGAAACAAAAGAGGAAAGAACTTGGTTACTGGCAATAAAAGTTTACTGAAAATTTGGAGTTGCACAAATAGTTCTTTAGAACATAAAACTAAATGAATTAACAATTACATTCAGTATTTATAAGAGGCTCTACAAAAACGTGTTTGCTTCCACATGATACACATTGCGAATAATATGACGCTGACCAATGCTGAGAGGCACCTTCCTCAGAAACAGGGAAAAAGTTACATGAGCAGTTGAGTTCTTCTCACTTGCAAATCCATTTGCGTGATGGGAAGATTAAAGGATAATCCTTTCATTGAAAAAAATTACAGGACTGTTCTGAACTCATCAAAAATGAAATTAGGCACATGTGCTTCAGCAACCTGAAAAAAACCAGAAGAACTTAATTATTTATAGTGTTGAACAAACTGAAAATATTCCATAGGAAAGTTAAAAAAAATCAATTTGGTTTGAAACTGTCTCATTGCTATTTGTTTCTCAATAAAATTATAGAAAAAGAAATTGAATCTAAAAAAAAAAAATCAAACTATCCTTTGGAGCAAGGTGGGCCCTAGGGACGGACTAGATCCCGTGAAGGGGCGCACGGGAAGGGGCCGCTGCTGCTGGTGGCTGGTCCTGGGGCCTCATTCCTCAGCTCTGCTGACAGCTGAGGGCGGCTCACCAGCCCCCTACTCTGAATGCCCCTCCCCCTTCCCATCTGTAGGAGCACTGAGAACAGGGTGTCTGGCGAGGGGCGTGGAAGAGCACATAGGCTGCTGTGGGGACCCTGAGAAGCCCAGAATGGGCTGGGACAGAGATGGCTTCTGAGCGCTGCAGATGAGTAGTTTTAAAAACTAGCGTTTAGTTTTTTTTTTTTCTGATTATAAAGGTACTACCACTTAGAGGAAATTCAGAAAATGCAGATGAGTAAAAAAATCTTTAATTTCATCTTGT
>NDGN011532943.1:1835-24909 GCA_002564285.1 Tympanoctomys barrerae
CTCCCTCCCTCTTTCTCTGTCTTCCACCCTCTTTTCCTCTCTGTCTTCCTCCCTTTTCCTCTCCCTTCCTCCCTCCCTCTCTCCCTGTCTCTCTTCCTCTTTCTCTCCCTTCCTCCTTTTTCCTCTCTCCTCTTCTGCATTATATATGTGGTTATATCGCTGTAATGGCCTTTCTCCAAACTAGTTACTAGTTTATTCATTGTTTCCATTGTTTATCTTCACTATACTCAACAACAGTTATATCTTCTTGAGAGACTTTTTCTCACTCCCAATTGATAGATTGTTCAGATGGGAAATCCTCTCTAATTGGGCTTGATATATCTATCTTGGGCCACATTACTCCATGTCTTCCCAGTTGTGTCTCTGGACGGGACTCAAACAGGGTTCTAGGTAAGAACTGGGCTGTGAAATAGTTAGTGTTTCTTTTTCAGGCTCTTGGAGATTTTGTTTTACAAGAAGGGAACTCCGTGGTCCCTCCAGCCTTCCAGTTCTCACTGCAACTCCATTTCCAAGCCCCTGCCATTTCCATGTGAACTTGCCAACCATGAATTTAAGCATTACATTCCTGGTTGTGCATTCAAAGTTTTCTGGTCAAGCCTAACTTCCTTCAAAGCAGTTTGTGACTTAGAATTGTTTCATTACAGTTTACTTATTTAATCTGTTTCTCTTAAAATTCATTGATTTCTGTAGCTCTTGAACAATTGCCCCAGGATAATGGGTCATAGTTTTTAGCCAAAAAGTCAATAGAAGTGTAAGTTAGTATTTTAGTTTGAGCTGCCAATAAACATAGATTATTGTGCTTGCTTTTCTCTCCCTTTAAGGATATGTCACATGATAACTAGTTGCTAAATATGTACTAAGCAAAATTAGAAAATATGACCTTGTTGACTAGGAAAGGGTTTATTCCATGAGCTTATTAAGTGTACATTTCAAACACTGTTGATTGCTACTAGAGCAGTCATGGTAAGATGACCATAGATGGAAAAATATGAAAAATCCTACATGTCAGGAAAAGTATAAGGACATTTTTCCTCTCATTTAGTTATGTTTGGTTATTTCCAATAAGCTGGGGCGAGGCAATCTACATTTCTTGCATGATATAAAGATAAAAGGCTTAAGAAAGCCTGGCGTTTTCCATTGTTCCTACTTGAGCACTTCTAGACTTTATTAGAAGGCTGGCCTCCCTGATATGGTCATGCCTTAAAGTTAATACTTTAAGACTTTTAGCTTCTAAGTGTCTCATGTAGACACTTTTCAAAATGTTGGTCATGTGACCACCAAAGGGCACAAGCTTTGTATTTAGAAAGGTCTGGGTTTGGACTCTTCCCACCTGCCAACTTGCTAACTTTTGTGGCAGTTTCACCTTCCATGAAAAGAATAATAGCATCAGCTAATAGGATTATTGTGAAGATTAAATTATAGAAGTTGCTGAGCACAGTAAGGGGTACATAGGAGTTCCAAATAAATCATCTGTTTTTAAATTATGATTATTTTGTGGTTTTAGATAGCTATGACCTGATTCACATTTGGAATGCTATACACAGCAGGTTAAAAAAGAACCTTAGCCTGTCTCCTCAAACATGAATTAAATTTGTTAGCACTAGTGGAAGCAAGAGGCTGCCAGCCTGGAGAAGAAACCTGTCATTCATAAAGTAGCTTTTCAGTTGTAACAATGCTCACCCTGTAAAAGAGTAGTTTTAGAGTGGCATGAGTGATCAGAAAATAAGGACCACTTTAAATGATATTAAATATATGTATATGACCTTGATACAGTGTTCAGGGCTCTTGTTACATAAAATTAGTTCTAACTGGATTAAACAAAAAGAGAACTTCTGGCTTATAAAATTATAATCTTAGACATAGAAGCAAATCAAGACACTTGTAAATTCAGGGCGCTCTCTATTATTTTTTAGTTTTGCCTGTTTCACTGGCTCACTGCTACATGAATGCCTTCTCTCACTGGTATGAAACAGTCACTATGCTCATGTCTTCCCATCTGGGTATCTTCCCACATCACAGGGCACATGTGACCTACATCATAAAGCAGCAGGGCCCAGGGAGAGCTTGAATTTACCCAGGGTCACATATTCATGCCTGAATTAGCCCCAATGGTCAGGAGGCAGGGAGTCCTTGCTTCACATATGAACCATATTTCCTTCCTTCCCTTTCCAGTCCTGATATTGATTGAGAAAAAGATGGTAATATATCGATAGAATTTGTAGGTTTCAAGATAGTTGTTTCAAGTTACAAAAAACTTGTGAAGAACAATGACCAAGTCTCTCAGATGCAGGGAGCCAAGTATGAAGAGGGGTCAGGGTGAGCTGCAGAACCTGAGGTGGGCAGAGTGAGGGATTGTTGGACAGAAGTAGGATCTTTGCTGAAGGACGAGGACATTAATATGATAAACAAATGGGGAAGAAAGCAAGGAAAAAGGGATTTGGAAAGTGTGGTGCTTGGGTCATGAAGTACTGCACAGAAGAGCAAGGCTGCGAACTCAGGCAGCAGTATTCAAGGCTTCCTGCTTTATGCAAATTACTGCATTGGTGTAAAATCTGATGAGTGAAAAACTTGGACTAGGAAGGCATGGCTGAGTGTTATCAGGCCAGAAAATTATGTGTTGTGTAGTGTTTTATATTAATAAATCATTAGTGAATATATAAACTATAAAATTTCTTTAAACTTTTGGATAAGCCTATGAAATTTGTCATTATTGTCACCATGTTTTGGTCACAGTCAAATGAAAATGTTAGTGATATGCCTAAATGTTTTCTCTTCTGATAACCTATTAATATCTCTTTCAGTGGTAAAATGTTTAATCTCTCAGACATACAAATATACTCTCTGAAACTACACTTTCTCTCTCTCTGTCTCTCTGTCTGTCTCTCTGTCTGTCTGTCTGTCTCTCTGTCTGTCTGTCTGTCTCTCTCTCTCTCTCTGTCTCTCTCTCTCTCTCTCTCCCTCCCTCCATTCAAAGAGGATACCATGGTTTACTCAGATATCTCAGTCTACTGCCCTATCATGCTTATCCAAAGAATTAGGTTTTTATAACTGTATCTTTTTCTTCTTCTTCTTTTTTTTTTTTTTAAGAACCAGGGATTGAACTCAGGCCCTTGCACTTGCCAGGGATGCAGTTATTCTACTGAGCCATCTCCCTGGTCCCTGTATCTTCTTTTGTCTTCCCATACTTTAGGATTGAAGCTGCAACCTGTGTCTGTGTTTTGGCCTCTTCCATATCACCTTTCTATATTTACATTCTTCCTATGTCTGTTTAGCTGATTTCTTATATCAAATGCTCCTTGTTAAGATAACTGACAGGGTGTCTATTTTTCTAACCAGCTGACTGATGCATGGATAGTTTTACTTTCTCATCTTGCATATAATCGCCACCTACTAATTGGGAGCTGGGCACACCCAAGGCCAAATATTCACGAGTGAAAAATGTCAACTACAAGCAAGATATTGGTGATTGGTAACCAACCAATGTTGAAAGATCCATTTTTCTGAGAAGCTTACAGTCTGCCCCTTTCCAATCTGCACTATGCAATATTTTTTCCAAGGTTAGCAAAATTATAAAAACATCAATTTCACCATTATTGACTTTTCAGCTAGGATACCAAGAAAGTCTTCCAGCAGCCTCAATAAATTAAACCTAGCCACCCAGCTCCCAGACTGGCAGGCTCCTACATCATTGATAGAGAAGACAGGGGAAAGCAGTTTTCCCAGATGTTTCTGTAAATGATGTGCTTTGCGCTCACAGCCATTAGCAGGTGGAGGATTTGAAGTGCGGGTAGATTGAAGAGCTCCCTCTTTTAAAAATGCATAAGCACTTTGTGAGTTTGCTAAGTCATGTTTCACTCAGCTGGGCTTGAATTTTTCATAGGGTAGAAATACTCTGTAGTCTTCCCTCTTTCATTTCATATGAGTTGGACTACCACAGTGAAGGTTTTTGTGGAAGGGGCCACGTCCAATATATGATTTGCCTGACTGCTCCTCAATTTTTCCAAGTTGTAAAATGGTCAAAGATTTTGGACTTGAAGGGCTTAGGGCAATTGAGTTTCATGCCCCTCCGCATAAAGTCTAGAATACAAATTCCTCTATGTTCTGAATTTTGTTTACGTTATGTATTTTAAGGTAGTTTTCTATCCTAGAGAACTCATTCATTTGTGAACTTTAAGTGCTGCACTAGAAGGCTCACTGCTTCCCTGAACATGTTCTGTTTCCATTCTACACGCCGGGCTCTGTCTGCTTGTAGCACTCCCCACCCCCACACCATGCAGAGATGACTCATTACACAATATATTTACCCTGATGTGCCCGGTTGTACCACCAGTGCACTTTCTAACTTACTCCATTCATTGCTCAATATTGGTTATATAGTATATTGGGGAATGCATAATAGTATCTGGCAAACTCTAGATCTGTTTTCTTTATGCAAAATAGTCTGCATAATAATGTCTGTAGTAGGACCAATATATTTAAATAAATGCAATAACTGTGCTACACAAATTATACACTAGTCTTTATTATTATTAACTTTTTGTATTTTAAGGAAGGGTCTACAGGGTGTTCAGGGTCTCACTACTAGATTGGAATCGTAGTGATCCGCCTGTTTACAACCTCCCAAGAGCTGGGATTGTAGGGGCTTACTACCACGTCCAGTCTCAATTGCTATCTCAGTGAGCCCTGGGGGCGAGGCTGGCAAGGCAGGTCCGAAGATTGAACCCCCGGCCCCTGTGCCTACTTGCAGATGCTTTAATGCACTGAGCTATCAGGCCAGCCCTTGCAATAATCTTTATATTAACCATTTCATTTAGTTTTCTTAAGATACCTGTGGAGAAGAAACTTTTAATTGCTTTATTTTTCAGATGAGGCAATGGTTTCAGAAAAGTAAAATAATTTATCCAAGGTCTCAAGCCAACAGTTTATGAGGCCTGACTCTAGAGGCCGACATATGCTCTACCATGGTATCAACTCGATATAATTTGATACATGTATTTGCGTGTATTTCTTTCATTCACTCAGGAAGCATTCACCAAAGCCATATTTTGTGCCAGGCACCAAAAATATTACAATATCCACCAATTCAATGGCTTATTCAAAAATACAGTAGAGCTATTAGGCTTTTAATCAGCAACTAGTTGATAATCCCCTCCAAAGGCAATAGATTTTCTGCTTTCTTTAATATCAATACATCAGGCTTTTCTTAGAATGAAATGGTTTTCTCCCTACATCTGGCTAATCAATTATAACCTATTTTCTTCCCAAATAGAATTATTCCAGCCAGCACTGAAACCTCAGCAAATTGGAAGCAAACGTATGGTGCAGTTTAAAGCAGGAAGGTATCTATGGTGCACAGAAGTTTTTTCTTCCCTATAACTGGAGGGATTCTAGGATACCCAGGGTGCAGAACTGACCTTTCATAGGTCTTTCCACATTTTCAGGACCTATGAGCACACCTCAGTGGAACTGCAAAGGCATAGGGCCTCCTGGTACTTATATCACCTTTACATTCTGTTTAAAAATCTCTGCTTATGGTTAAGCTCTATGGAAGATGGTATTCAGGCAGACATGTCTTCCAAAACAAGAAATGTAACAGTTGCTTTTCAACTTGATTGTTTTACAAATTTCATGACTCTTCAAATAGTACTCTACCTGGACACCATTAATATCATTCTCTTCCTTGCTTTCAAACTAATGTATAGACCTCAGAAAGTATCTTATGAATTATCTTGCCAAAATAGTAAAGCATTCAAATGTACTCATAAAACACTGAAACATGTGGTCATATGACATACTACACTAACATTAAGTTGTTCAGTTTCCCTTTAATAATGATAGTGCCTAAGACAAGTGAAGTGTAGTACTTCTACTTGTCCAGAAGCTGCAGGATTCCAGCTGACACTTAAATATGTGCTCATCCCAGCAGTTCAGAGAGGAGAAAGCTATAGAATTGCCGGTTTCCTGGCAAGGTGGACAGTAGAAGGCTGCATGCAGTTTACTACATGAACACACCAGGATTCTTCATCATTAAAATGACTTTTAAAGAAGACTGGGGTTTCCTTGGGAGTCCACTGAATGGGATGATTTCTTACAGGGCTTGAATTTCTACTCATTCAGGGTTTGACAAAAATATTTTGTCATTGTGCTTTAAGGTAATAGGCAAGTGTGTCCTAGAATAAATGCACTTATATATTTCCTTTCTCTTTTCTGTAATTTCCTTTTTTATTAATATTATATTCTAGCTCTAGTCTGATGGTGCTTGATGTTCTTAAACCCAACTCACTGTAATCGTTTCTCAATTGAGTCACATTAGCACAGGGATGGTCATGTTTTGGGAGGCAAAGGCACGTTCTGCCCATTGAAGGTGAGAAATGATCTCAATCAGTGCTGGCATTCAGAAGCCTTTCTCCACTGCTGATATTTTCAGTCACCAGCTGGTCCATGTTGAGTGGCTCTCTGTTGCATGGAAGATATTTACTGTATTTGTAATAGCCTGAGATAACTAGAACATTTTTGCTGTTGAGATTCCTTTCAGCTAATTGGATTGTTGTGTTTAATTTAATGGCTATATAAATACAATGATTACTCAGCTGCATTTTAGAAAGTGATATTAAACACTGGAGATGAGTTACAGGTAGTTCAGGACCTGTGATTCACAGAAGCTTTTTATTTCCTCCCTCTGGAAAAATGCATCAAGATAAACTTTTTTAATTTTTTCCATCATTCAGACATGTAAACAGGTATTATGCAAGAAGAAAAGATATAACTTTTCTAATAGTTTCCTTTCTGAGTTTGTTTTTGACCATATTAGAAATGGGAATAATAATAGGATCTTGTTATAAAAGGACCAAATATTTATGACAATTAGATATAGTAAAACTAGAGTAGGTTTTCTTTAAAACATACACTGATACATTATTCTTTCCTTAATATTAGTAGCACAAAATATCAAATTATTTTTGTATTTTTCATGGATTCACTACAATAGAATTTGTGAAAGTTCCAGCTTATATGATCACTATATAGTATTACATTTATGACTTTGAGGAGACTGTAGTTCTTCAGAAGGTAGAAAGCCCAGGGAAAAGACATGTTTAGAAAGTTCCTCTGTGGCTTCATTGTGGGTTTTTCTAATTCATGGAACCACCAACTATGTGTTTGAAAAATTGCTGTTTTCAAATTGCTGAATGCAGGTTCATGACTCCAGACTTAAGAAAATATAGAGAAAGGGATTCACAGTTGCTTAAAAATAACAGGGAATTTAGTGGATTGTGCAATTAAGAACCCTACCAACAAGAATAGATTCAGTTGTGGCTGGATCCAGGTACTAAGTTGTTATTGAGATATATTCTTACAGAAGTTCTATTTCCTGGGATGGCAATGAATACTTTACAATGTCCTCCTTAGGCAGTTTATGGTCTGGTAACTAAGATGCATAAGACAAAAATAATTAAAATAAGAAGCTTTTTAAAAATATAATCATACCTACCAGGAAAAAGAGGCAAATATTTCTGCAGAAATGTAAATGACTCCAGAGAGAAGCTGAGGCTTCAACAATGTTTTCAAGGAGGAGCAAGAATTTTGCAGTCAGCTAAAATACAGAATAGGAGGGCCAGCCAAATAGCTCAGCACATTAAAGTGCCTGCAAGCAGGTGCAGGGACTGGGGTTTGATCCCCAGGGCCAGCTGTGCTGGCCCCACCCCCTGGGGCATGCTGGCAGTTGAGACTGGGCATGGTGCCCACTTACCTGTGATCCCAGTTCTTGGGAGGCTGTAAACAGGCAGATCACTATGAGTTTGGTCTAGTAGTGCAACCCTGAACAGCCTGTAGACCCTTCCTTAAAATACAAACAAATTTATAAAATAAATAAAATAGTGACAAAATGGTAACTGCCTTGGTTGTGACTTTGGGAGACCTGTATTTACATCTCAGCCCTGCCACTTCCAAGTCCTGTAAACTGCAGCAAGTTTCTCAGATTCTCAGAGGTCTTAGTCTTCATCTATGGCCATTTGAAATAGAACTGTTGAATGTATACAGTTATCAAGAGGATCAGGGAGAGCACAGTCTGTGGATGGGACTCAGACAAGCAATTTCTCCTTCCCTGGCCCTGTCATTCCATACCTAGAGCCTCCTCCCTGTAGTACCTGACTGCTATCACATGGGGTTTTGGATTAGCACTTGGATTGGGGTTTAACCTCAGCTATGGTAAAGCTGGCTAGCATTTACTGAGTGCTCACTGTATGCTGAAGAGTACATTTCGTTTGACTTGCCTCAGCCTCCTTTACAACTCTAGAAGTACAAAAATGATCTTCATCTCACTGATGAGGGATCTGAAGCTGTAAAAATTCAAGGCATCTGCCAAAGTAACAAGGTTGATACATGGTGTAGTTTGGTATTTCTTTCTAAGGTATTGGTGGGTTTCAGCATTATGCTACCTATTCTATGTTGCACATCACAGCATTGCCATCTTCCTGCCCTGTAGGACTTGGCTTCTGGGTGCTGCAATTGTAGCCCGCCTTGTGTTCGTCCTGCTTCATCTAAAAGCCTTGTTGTGTGATACCTGTGCCTGTGCTTGTTGCTGCACTGCTCCTACAAGCTCAGCTGGCATTAATCGCCTGTGTCTGTACTTCCCCTGCAGGTGAGCCTTCCAGGTGGTCATCCTCCCATTGTGACTGCTGCTGCAAGAATGGAAAGGGTGACAAAGAAGGGGAGAGTGGCACATCTTGCAATGACCTTTCCACCTCCAGCTGTGACAGCCAGTCTGAGGCCAGCTCCCCCCAGGAGACAGTCATCTGTGGGCCTGTGACACGCCAGACAAACATCCAGACTCTGGACCGTCCCATCAAGAAGGGCCCAGTGCAGCTGATCCAGCAGTCAGAGATGCGGCGGAAAAGCGATCTACTCCGGACTCTGACTTCAGGCTCTAGGGAGTCGAACATGAGCAGCAAAAAAAAATCTGTTAAAGAAAAGCTCTCCATTGAGGAAGAGCTGGAGAAATGCATCCAGGATTTCCTAAAGATCAAAATTCCAGATCGTTTTCCTGAGAGAAAGCACCCTTGGCAATCTGAACTCTTACGGAAGTATCATCTATAGGGGAGGGCTGGAGTTGGGAGAAGAAAAAACAAAAATGAAAACAAATCAAGTTACCATTTTGAAATAAATCTTCTAAAAGAAATTCATATTTTAAAGGAAAGATAACAACTAATGATACACACTCGTTAGAACCCAATAGTCCATTGACATACACTACTGCCTACTTTTACCTTGTTCACCTTAACATGTAAATCCACAGGGTAGATTTCTTTCCAGATGTGGAAATACAAGAAAAAAAATGTTGTTGTTGTTTGTTAACTTGGTCCCATGTGCTGAGTATCTTCTACACAATGACAACCAGCTACCTGAGAGTAGCTGACAGACCTGGGGAGTCATTTATCTCAAACTGGGCTTTTTCTCTCATTTTCTACCTCCCTCCCTTGATCAAGGATATGTGGTAGAAAGAGATCTGGCCAAGTGGCATAGGTTTAGTTTTTTATTATTATTCTCTTCCTTTTCTTTTGTTTATGGGGTGAGGGGAATTGGCAGATTTATATGATTTTTCACTTAAAACTATATGTGCCAGTTTATATTGACTCCGTATGCATGAGTATTTGTGCAACACAAGCACAACCGTAAGTCTGTATATACACACAGTGCACATGATCCAGGGTTTGGACACCCTGAGGGCTAAGGGCTGTGCTCCTGTTGCCAGCATTGCTTCCTGGAGCCCTTCAGACAGATGAGCCTCTGCCTGTTTCTTGCAATGCTCGCTTGTGGGCAGATTTCCCAGCTTCTCTTGGCAACACTTTCTCACATGGAATAACCCTCATCATCAACAAATTGTCTTCCTCATTTTAAAATTAATACCCTCAGGCTCCATTTTGTGACTTTGCTCTTTCTCTGCATTAGGAGAGGTGAGAAGAGCTAGTTAGACATTCTTTGCGTTATAGAAACAAACATTCATATTCATAAAAATAACTGCTGGATGAGTTGAATCATCACCCTCCTCTCAAATGTTTCAGAGTTCTTACAATATGTCACTGGCGTGGCCTTTCTACACAATCCACACAAAGCTTTCTGTATTTCTGTGTGGTTGTGGAGCTAAGAACAGTATACCATATTTGAATAAAGACAGAGCTTTTATTTCTTTTAAAGGAATTGCTTTCTACACACCTCCTAATAATTTTTCATAAGAACTTTAAGTTATGATGCTACATTGCTATCTGCTTGTAGCTAGTGTTGGTTGGCCTTCAGGATTCTGGTATTTGGCTGTGTCCACATTAACACTTAGTTGTGTCATTTCTATGACATCCATGACAATCCAACTAGGTACCTGGAGCTCCAAAGTTAAGATTTTGGCTTTCTAAACTATCTTCTTCAATCCTATCCTTGACTGTATGGACACAGCCAAAACAAAAAAAATGTTAATAGCCATCCATCCATTCATCCATGTGGCTTCATGTTTTATTAATGCACCAATAGCTAGGGTTTTTTTTTTTTTTTTTTTTTTGTAGAAGCTGTAAATGAAGGTTAAAACACCAATTTTAATTTTCAGGATTCCTCATGAATTTCAGTGACTACTGAAAAATAATTTGTCAGTTATTTTTTTCTTTATTATGTGCCAAGTACTCTGAATTTTTTTTTGTTGTGTGTGTCTGTGTGTGTTTGTGTACGCATGTGTGTATGCCAAAGTTAATAAAGATGGATGATGGCTGTTGGAAGAAGACCTAAAGATCACTTTTCTTATTTTTGAAATCTTTTACTGATATGCATTTACTATGTAAAAGTTTTTTATGCTTTTATGTTATTAGTGCTTGTCAGTGTATGAAAACTTTTCTAAAGTTTTGTAATTTTTGCCCTTACAACTGGGTAATTGACTGAATATTTCTTGTCCTAATGATTCAAATGGAGTTTAAACTTCCACTTAGGTTAAAAAAGAAATTTATTTTAGGAATTATCAAGAGAATTTATAATTTATGGATTTAAGTGATTTTATGTATCAATATATTAGTAGATATTTAATTTTAACTATACCATAGCTTTGCTTGTAAAACCTATGTTTATGTCTTCATTATTTTCACTGTCTTATGATACATCAAAATACCATCACTTTAGCAGCAGAAAATTTTGCAAAGAATCACAGAGCTTAATGAGTTATGAAGAAATTGAGTTTAAAACTTGATTCAGTACTTTTTGTAGCCTCATTGGCAGGACTTTAAAAGAATTTGGAGTTTAGGCAAACTAGAAAGAGCTCCAACCTCCTTAAATTTCATACCTAATTATAATGGCATCAAGATAGCGACACACACAAGAACTGAAGAACAGAGTTGGCAGCCAACCTACATTTTCTACTGTGTACATCAAATAAGAAATTAAATACTGCCAGAAAGGCATTCATTGCCCTGGTCCTTCAGCTCTTGGGCTGTTATGATGCCTTTTCTGTGCAAGTATTCATTATGTGCCCAGAGAACAAAAGTAGTGGTTGGTAGTCTTTTAAAACAACTACAACAACAGAACCCTTATTCTTAGCTGACTCTAGGCTGACACCTTCCCCCTTCGTGAAAATTCTAATAGCTAAGACAACAACTATATGGGTGTTGGAATAGAGACAAATATTAGCTAGGTCAGTGAGAGGCTCTGAGGACATTCTGAGTTTTCTACTGTGGTCCAGGTTCCCTGCACCAGTGGAAATAAGGTCTGGCTATGTGAGTTATGAGAGTAAACACTCTCATAGTCTGGGTAGTCACTCTTGTTTCACTGAATTTCAAGCAGTTTTGGAACTTTTAGTTCAATTCTGGACAAAAGCATATATGTAGTTCACTTCTTGAACATTGGTAATGACAAGGACGATGAACTGTTGATCTGAAGAAGCTGGTAGTATCAGATGGGTCAAATGAATGGGGATTCTTATTATAAGGACCCCATTTAGGGTGTCTCCCAGGAAATTCCACAGTGCTAAACCTAGTGAGCACGAGAAGGCCTTTCCCTGAAGGCATTTCGGTCCCCTGAGTCAAACATATTGATTAAGTCCTTCTAGCTACTATAAAAAAGTAATCTACATTCAGCACAAAAACCAAAAGGCAGGAAAATAAGAATAGCAGATCATTTCTCTGTATACTAAGATGTGGTTGTATTGAGATATGGTCACAAAAATGTAATCTGGCTTCCAAAGTAGTGTTCACAGATGTTTTCCTCTGAAATGATAGGCACAGATACCTTACTGGAAATGCCTAAGTGGCAATTTAAAATGAAGAGTGTGTGTGTGTGTGTGTGTGTGTGTGTGTGCGCGCGCGTGGGGGGGCCAATGCTCTCATTAGAATATCTTTTGCTCTTCCTTCATAGTTATGTCTATTCCAACTGATTCACTCTGGCATGGGCGGGGGGAAGAGGGGAGCACAGTGATTACAGAGGGCTGACACAGAATATTTTAGCTGGGGGCACCTTTATTCACAGGCACAGATGTGTTGCTCATTCTGGATTCTCCTATCACCACTGCTTAGGCTTGTGGATTAATTTTACTTCCTTGAGCTTTATATTCTCCCATCCCCCGTGTATTTTTGTCAGTGCTAAGCAAAACATGCTTCAGAGAGACCAAAAAAAAGGTATTTTGCAAAATCACTTGACACTAGTTGCCTCAGTGGGAGTCCAACTTTGATTCTGAAACATCTTTTTTCCACAGTTTCAGTATTATATCTACTATAAAGGATTAACACAGAGCACTTGAGTGCTGATACTTCCTGCCTCTAAATGCATTGCTATGGAATTTAACTAACTTTGGCCTTTTAGATGATCTTTATCAGAATTAATAAGAATTTTCTCTGAAATAATTTTTGTGATATGCATTTGACATAGCAATTTTCTAAGGAAAAATACAGGGAGTTGTTTCTTTCCCCTGGGTGACACTGTGGCAGATAAATGTTTATACTATTTGTATGCTGGTGTATAGGTTTAGTATACGCCTGTTCTCTTTAACATCTTGGTATAGTTGATGTCTTGCAATCTTTGTTTCAGCAGGCACTTAAAACACCTGAGCTAATGGGCAGCCCCCTCAATGTCTTGCAATCTTGATGGCCCACTGTTTCAATTTATTTATTTTCTTTTATATTGTCAAAATAATACAATAGCGAAGGTCTCGAAGAGAGCGTTCTCTATTTTGAGGTATAATGGAGTTAGATGTCATTGGTACAGGTCTGTATGATGATTAATATCTGCAGAGAAATTAGACCAAATGAAACCTGCTGGAGTGGGTTTGATTTATATTCCTTTCCTCCTTCTGTTCTTAGATGAAATGGTTGTTGCTCTCCTCCCCTGCTGAAAGAGAAGTCTTAAATGTTAATAATCACAATTTTGTGATACAACTACAGCTTATTTGTTTGAGATTCCTGTTTTCTGTATGTTGCCATATACGTTGGAATGAAGATTCTTTCCCTACTGGCTTCATTGCAATCATGGAAAACATTTTAATATGTTTATTAAAACTCAGTATGCACTACAATCATCTAACACATTTAAAAATGAAGATTCTCTCAACTTAACCCCAAAATTTGAGTCAGAAATTTGAGCGAAGGCCAAGGAATCATCTGCAGTGTGAAATTCCATCCTTACTGAGTTTAGTGAAGATGTCAGTTGACCTTTCTTTGAGAAACTTCTGTTTGGAGACTACGGAGAGCTCAAAGTTTCTCCTCTGTGTGGTTGGTGTTTCCTTATCTCATCTCACTTTCTCCTCCCTACAAATAAGATAACTCAAGCCCTATTCATTATCTTAATAGAAAAGGCTCAAAATGGAACATTGGTAGGATTAGGTTACATTAGATTGTATCATGATCCCTTTGTGGTTCATCTGCATCTCAGCCAAAATTCCTTCCCCACAAGGTGTCTACTTGTGGCCCACTCTCATCCCATTATTATAGTTGTATGCCTAGGTAGGTGGCAGTACATCTGCAAATGAGGCCTATCCTAATGATAACAAGGAATAAAAATAATCATGACCTTTCCCAAGTAGAGCTGTTCATTTTCTTACTCATTTTGAGTCTGAGAAACTTGAAAGTCACCCCAACTTACATCTATGTGAATATGGATTGATTAGTGAATTCAGGTTTATTTTGTCAATAATGTGGACATCATTGTGACATTATGAACCATTGAAATAGTTATTTTTTCCACTTTGAGGTAGAACTATGAGAATCTCAGATAAGGAAGTTCTTAAGCTCCATCTAAAAATTTGAAGTAAAGGCTCCTTTATGAAAGTAAATGCAAAGGAAACAAGGAATGAATTCCAAATGGTATTATTCTAATGACACTGAAGAAAATGAAGACCTGTAATCTTTCAGTTACTCTGATCTGAGGAGATGGCCCTGTCCATTTAACAAAGTAAGAGAACAGAAGCCCGAATCCCACATTACAAGAAATAGAGAATAGATGGTTTAAATAATAATGAATGGCTTATCATGATCGTTAGTGAATATTTAATTAAAGATTACTGACAAAGCAAATAAAGGAATAGCTCATAAAAGAGATGAACTTGTGCATCTAATTAAGATTATTTGGTTAATATAAAAATGAAACAAATTTGATTTGTTTTGTTGCTGTCTCTTCTCTCCTTCCCAAGTGAGGTCCCTTACTACCCTACTTCCTGCCTTTAAAGAATGTTCCTCTTACTTGTGAACAAATTGCATTGTTAATTGGGTAATTAATTTTAAGTTCAAGACCCCCATCATTGCTTTATTGAGGGGAATTACTTTAAAAAGGATAAAGAAAAATGGGTCCTGCCCCAGCAATTATCAGGAGGACGGTCTTGGAGGAAGGTGAAGGTGATTTTCCTGTTAATCAACCTTTAAAAGCACTTCCAAGAGACTTAGTAAGTCTCCTTTCTCCAGTGATATGTTCATCTAGCCAATTCATTCTTAGAATTGACCTTTAGCTAATTTATCTACATTTGTACAATAAAAAACTAATATAACTTCAGATCCTCCTTGATGTAGGTGCCATTTATAACAATGGAAACAGAACTAATACATCACAAAAAGTAGTGAGGAACTGTTTCAAAATCATGCTTGTGTGTGTGCATCTCTGTGCATGGGACCCATGTGTAGTCAGTGGCTAATGCCCTTGTGAGCTCTGAGTGCCACTGGAAAAGCTCTGGTTACAAAGTTTAACAGCTTCTTAATTTTGAAACATGCTTAGTGTGATTATAAGTCCTTGAGAAATTTAAGATGCTCTTTTGATATGACATTACAGATTTCTGGGCAAAACTTGAACCTCTTTTCTCTTTCATTTATATGGCCTAGAGTAACATCTTACCTAAAAGAAAAGAGAAGGAGAGAGAGAGAGAGAGAGAGAGAGAGAGAGAGAGAGAGAGTAGAGCACAAGGACTAAAATTCTCATTGTTCCACTAAACTATAACCCCCAGCCTCTTAGAATTCATTTTTTGAAAGCTAAAATAAACTTGAAGTTTCCATTGATTGGGGCACAGAACCTGGCATAGTAGTGCTCTCCTGTAACCCCAGCACTTGAGAGGTTAAGGCCATGCGAGTTTGAGGCCAGCCTGGGGATACAACAGTGAGCCCCAGAGCTGCCCAAACTGCATAGTGAGACCTTTCAAAAACAAAACGAAATAAAAACAAAACAACTAGACAAAATTTTTCCATTGATTGCTGGCAGTTTTTCTCAGTTATAGTCAGTGGTCCTCAGTTTATGTTTTTATATGAAAGACACAGTTTTAAGGAAAGACTCTTTGGTTTGTGTGGCTTGTGTGCATTACAGTTAGCAGTTCTCAAGGAGAAGTGATTCCATGGCCTAGAGGTCTTTCAGCAATGTGTGGAGACATTCATGATGTGCTGTTGCCATCCAATAGAGAGTTTATTTAGGTTAAGAAACACTGAAAGATTGGTTTAAGTTTGTGAAACACACTTCCAGTACCATATCCTGAAACGATGAGATAAATTGGGACAATAATAATTAGTTACCAATTTAAATGTGCACAGGGTTCATTTAAAGTTAGATATAATCACCCTTTTTCATTGATGTGAAAGGGAAGAGAAAGAAAATAGATACCCTGCCCAGGTGTTCTGACGGTGAGGAGCCAGCCCCATCCATAGTTTAGTATCTGTCTTCCACTTCAATTTTTATGTCTTGGAAAGATTACAGTTTATTGACATTGTCAACCTTGTGAAAGGTCAATTGGTTGTGAATCACTTGGGGAAGCTGTTTAGTTTTCATGGCTGTGTTGCAAATGTTTTCAGAGTGATCAGTAATAGACAACAAGTTACTTGCAGACATGAAAACAGTAAAGGGAGGAATTTTTAGAATGGCCAAATTGTTTTTTATCTCTAAATTTTTTTTTTAATCTCTGCTCCTCATACATTTTGTTTTTTTGGACTGAATATCCATCCATTTATAAAGATGACATGTAGGTTATGGAAAATATGCTTGCTGGATCCTCATGGTATCTCATTCCTTGTTTTCAAGAATAGAAAGCTCAAGGACACACCCTGATTTACCATGATATATATGCATAAACTACTTCACTAGGACAGAAAACTCATGTGATCTCAAATAATTTGATAGTTTTTCTTTAATTTAGCATACCAACATCACAAGTGATAGAATAAATGTCAAATCATTCTCTTCCACTGTATACAAGGGAGAGCAAGGATAAGAGAATTTAAATTAATCATTCATTTATTTGTTTATTGATGCATGCATTCAGAAAATATTTATTGAATGCATACCAAGTACAGTTCACTGTAATGAACACTATAATATAGTAGAGAATCAAATTTGGAATAAAGAGCTTGAATTTAGATCCATGAAATCCTAGACTATTTTTGTACGTAGTTCTGATCACCATTCTAGAATAAAGTTTAAATATTAAGTTATAAATAATGTATATTAAGGATATATTATCATGTGTTTTACATGCCTTATCTGATTTAATCCTGTAATAACCCAATGAAATAGGTCTTGTCACCGTCCTTACAGTTGAGGTCAGTGAGGCTCAGAAACAGAGCAGCAAAGGCCCAGAGCTCAACAAGGGCAGGGGTGATGCACATTTGATGTGTTGAAATCCAAAAACTGATGGCTCACCTATCTCATTATTTAAGATGAGCTCTTTGTTGTCTGGGCTATGTCTGTCTCTTATCTCTTCTATTCCAAGCAAAGGGGGACCATGATGATTCTAACTTGACATCTTTCCTGCAATTCATTGTTAGTCATTTTAAATTGAATATACAGCTTATACAGCTAGACAAGGATCTCCCATGAAGACAAAGGAGGAGCAGATTTAGAAGCTAGGCTTTCCTGCCATGAGCTGTACCTTATGCCACAAACATTATGTGGGACCCTAACATAATAGAACAAATTCCTGCTAAGTACTGTTTCATTATGAAGTGGCAGACTAGCTTCTATGGAGAAGGATTCTACCTGTGACTGTGTTGTGCTCTATTTAGGTCACCAGGCCAAGTTTCAAGTAAACTAGGTGTGTGAGCATGGATATATGTGTTCCTACATATGTGTATTTACATATATTCTAGTTTTATTTTTTGACTTTAATTTTTTTTCCTATTCAAGTCAGCTCAAATCCAAAAGAATAATGTTCCCCCAACACCTCACAGTTGCTGCTTTAGATTAGGGAAAAGAGAGGTAGCTGCAGAAAAAGAACTGCACTGACACAAAGGAGAGAGTGTGTGAGTGCGTGTGCACATATTTGTGTGCTTATGTGTGTTGTGTTTGTGTATAAAACTACATAGATATGTATATATGTGTTTACATCTATCTGAATGTATATATATATAAATATATATCTATATATATGTATACACACATGAAATTCATAGTTTGAAACTTTGGAATTTTGAGTTTTGGAAAATGATTACAATTTATATTTGGTTTCCTAGATAGTCTAATATATTTCTGATTTCCAAAATTTTCTTCCACTATGAATGTATATATTTATTTGTGGTACAGAAAATATAATTGAAATACCTAGATATAACATCATTGAATACAAAAGTGCATTTAAAGGAACATCAAACTTATAAACCTGGCTTTCTTACTAAACCATTTGTTGGAATTTAAAACTATGCGTTTTCAAACTTTTCATTCCAAAGAAAGTTAACAATCCACCACATGAACAGTGGCAATATTTAGGAACAAGAGAATGAGAAAATGTAGGTATGGGATAGCACAAAGCCTACTGGCAAATATTGGATGATTTACTGTCATCTTCTAATTATTTTTACTTTAGCATTCATGGTGGTCTTGGTGGCCTACACGATTTATAGTTGAGCTAATTGTTTAATTATTTTGATGCTATAGTAGATAATTTATAATATGCATAATGTAAATAGACACGAAAGCTCAAGGGCACAATTGTAAAAATAACCAAACACTCTTTAGTCTCATGCAAACAAACCTTTCAGCCTGTTTATACAAATACCAAAATAGTTGCTCTAAGAAGGAACATTTTATAGTCAAATTAAATATAATGTTATTTATTTTGGCATTCTATAGATACAGTAACCAAATGATTGTTTTTAAGGCACTCCAATGAATACAGTAAGTTACAATCTCATCTATAGCCATAAGCTTTGGCTATTATTGGAAAATATGACAAATGTTGAAGTCAACCTATGCAAACAGTTTCCCTGGTGCTCCTCTGATCAATTTGTATGCCTACAAGCCTATCACTTCAGAAACCTATGGTTCCCAGCCCAGGGCTCAGCTGATGTACCAAGCACACACTTTTTGTCTGACATATCATTCTTTTTTTTTTTATCATAAGAGCCTTGAAGTTGTGGTCTTAAAGGCAGTAAGTAGAAAAAAGTACTTTTTTAAGTAGCTAAATATTCTAATTAAGATTAGGGATACTTAAAGGAGAGATTGTGTTTCCCAATACTTTGGAACAAAAGGAGGTTTTACATCATTCTGATTTCAAGTTCCCTTGTTGTTTTCATTATTTATTTTTAATTTAAAAGGATAATGTTGAATCAGGAGAATTTTTCTTAAAACAATCTGCTTAGTGTATTTTTTTAATCATGAGGAGCGGGAGTGCCAAAATTCCTCGTGACCTTGCTTCTGTTCTACAAAAACTAGATTCATGAATTGCTGAAAATACATAGTACTGAAGATGCATAGAAACAGCAATGTAGGGTAGCTGCATTCAGATTCCCATTGAAAGTTGTTAATAGGATCTGTACTATTAACAGAGTACAGGATCTGTACTATTCACATAGGTTGTACTATGTGAATCACTCCTGAGACCGGTCATGGTGTTCAGCTTACTCTGTAACATTAAGAATCTTGGTATTGGCTGAAGGAGATTAAATAAACATCGTAGTTCTGAATTCTTGTTTCTTACATCACTGATAACCAGAAGAGTACTGGGTAGAACCTATACACAAAATAATTTGTCCAAATTAAGTTGACATGTTTCAATAATAGCACAGCTCTTAACACTTATAAAATTAAGCACCCTGCTGATTAGACTAAAAGGAGATCTTCAAATGTATTTTACCAGGGATTATCAAGTTCCCCTTTCTGTCTCTAATGCTTTGAATGTGATACTGGCACAGACAGAGAAGTCTGAATTTTGCTGGAACTAACACTGAGTAGCTATTTATTAAAGCCTTGCTCATGTTACTATTTCCTGACCTCATCTGAGCACTTGATGACTTGGGTCAGATTCTTGCACACTGATGTATACCAAGTGACACCCATTGAAATTACCTCTTCTCTTTTCCAATGCAGTTTGCTTGTACATACGTGTAATGTCAAATTGTTTACAGGTTCTTTTTGTGTGTAATTGTGATAGCAGATTTAGCTCAAACTTTACAGGAATCTGTTTACTGAATGGTGTTAAAATGAATGTGCTTATTACAGTATAAACATCATTAATTATGGACTCACATGAATGCATGTCTACATGTCATCAATCTCCAGCAGCTCGGTTATTCAGCAAAAGTCTGCAGTCTGTGAATAGAAAATATACATAAACTACTGTGACTCTAATAACTCAGTAACTGTTTTACCTTGGTATGTAATACTGTAGATCTCAGCCTGCTGTATTTCTTTCTTACCTATTTGTTTTTGCAAGAGAAATATGCTAAAAATAGTAATATGAATGTCCCAGTAAAATTGCACACCATTTTGGCAATCATTGGTTCACTCAAAAGGCAATTGCAACAGCCCTGAGCAACATATACATACATACATACATGCATATCTTTGTACGCACTATCTACAATGCTAATTCCTACCATCCATTCTCACTGCCAGTGGAAACTACCATTTTCTTTGAAATCACTGATGGATACAAAAAGTTAACGTGCTACTAACTGCTTTCATATTCTGTTTCTTTCTTATAGTATGGTAGATGATACAGGTGCAGTATCAGTATTGTAAAACTGTGTGGTGAAACTGCAAAAGTCATTCTGTGGATATATTTTAAAAGGCAGAACAGAAACTATATTTCAGATTCTTGTGTGAATATAATTACAGAAATAGGTAACTATTTTTTATGTGTTTCCATAAATGACTCCATTTCATATACATTGTAATTTAGCACCAATCATAATAAATCATTTGGTAACATTTAGTTGTTATATATATTTTCAGTTTATATGAGGACAATTCAACATTATTTCATGTTAATTCAAGAATTTTACATAAAAGGTAACTACTATTGCATTTAGTTTGTTTCTAGTTTGGTGATTTGGGATACAGAAAAGGAGAAGGCTCAATGAGTTGATTATTTAATATATTTAAAATGAAATTACAGTGGATGGATACCCTGTCCTTACCTTTTGTCAATTGGGTGGCTTTGCACTGTTTGCTTATTCAGTATTTATCAAACCTCAGAGGTTTATTTCCTCATCTGTAAATAAGAGATAAAAAATAATAGATTGTAAGATCTACTCAATCTTGAGTTTTAAAGAGAATTGAGAGAATTAAATTAGATTATCAAAGCAAAGCATTTTTCAGTGTCTAACACAAACAGATGTCTAATAATGCCTATCCTCATTATTATTACTCCAGTATGCAAATTTTAGTTTGGCTTTAACACCTTAAGTATCTGAACACATTTTTCCTCTTTAGCATTTTATGGCCTTTCCTATACAGCTAAATACTTGTCATGCTATTTAATCAGAAGAAGAAGTTATGGAGAGATAAAGAATTCTTGAACTAGGAGGAGTTTTAGAAATAATTTGGCCTTTTGCTATTGTGAAGTGTGTTTATCAGACCTCTTCTCCCATAATGTGTACTCAAAATATAGAAGGAAATGGATGGTTGTACAGTTTGAAAAATATAACCTCTTTGACACATATCACCTTATAATTTTAAAATGCATATATTCATCTAAGGCTCCATCATATTTAAAGTTCTAAATGGCTTGCAGAAAAATAAATTTCAAACTTCATTTTTCTCAGAAACGCCCAGACTTCTTCCATCAGAGATGCTTATAGTCTTGGAACATACACTTTGGGAAGTGCTGATTTTGCTAGTCCCTTCTTTCCATGGAGGCAAAATCTGAGATCCAGAGAGGGAGGGGTATGTTAGATGGGCAGAGGTCATGGGTAACACCATCTATGGACTTAAGCAAGGATACTCTGTCCTAAATTATTCTTATGTAAATGACAGGCAAGAGTAATGAGGTTGAAAACCTCTTCTACAGTTGTAACATCTGCTTTGCTCAGACCCAGAGTAGAGTCACATGAGGTACAGAAAGCCAAGCAGGTGAAAGATAAGGGCCAGTGTGCAATAATCTTCTAGAGTCAGCCACTACTGAGATCACTTAGGGATGATGGGCAGCACCTGCCTTGGCCTACAGTGGGTCATTTCCAGATTTGTCATCACTATGCACAGATGCTGGACCATGCTGGACATCAGCCTGCTAGAATGATAAGTGCTTACATAAGCCAAATAGTGAAGGAATTTGGAGGGGAATTTCTTTATGCATTCTTATGAGGTAAGCTATGGGCTTTCTTCTGAAAAATTTAAAGGTAAATCACCTCTGTTAAGAAATTGTGAAGCTAGTGAACCTCCACACTCCACAAGTTGTTTAGTGCCATAACCTCCTTAGACTCATGTTAAAAAGGAAGACAAAGCCACTGTTCCTGAAGGACACAAAAAATATTCACATAAGGAGGGAATGTTGGGAGCAGACGTAACTGACTATTCCCTTACAAATCAAGGGTCCTAAGAATACTCTTGAGTTGCTACAGAGATATGCGTGGTAAGAATACAAGGTTACTCTCTTGACTTATCTGGGAGAGTGGAAGAAAAGGAGGGCATATGAGAATCCAGCCAGGGATATCCAGTACTGATGCATCAGGAGACTTTCTGCTTCTGCTCACTGGGGAGATGTGGGTGGAATATGTCCTCATTCACCTCAGCACCATCATTGTAAGGAGTCAGTGCCTATACACAGCCACTGTCCAAAAGCTCATTATTCTGATAAACAGAATTGAGCAGGACTTGATCAGAAGGATCTTAGCTTGTGCAATGAGGTCACTGAAATAGCTAAAAACACCACCTTCTCAGACAATGCTTCTCCTCCCCTTTAATCTAAAGGCAGCTTTTGTTTTTCTTATGTCTACTGAACAACAAGACCTCCCATTAGTCTTGGCCCCCCTAGCAGCTGCCACTGAAACTCATCACAATAGGTGTTTATCCCAATAGGGGGTGGCAAAATCTCCCAGCCAGGCAGAGCTGCAGCATCCTTAAATAAAGCAACCTCACTTTCTAAGCCTTGAAAATCAGGATGCGTCAGCAGCAAAGGCCCAGAGGGCAGGGTTCTCCAATGCTCAGGATGGCAGAGAGCTCCCTGTGTAGCCCATGGAGCCATCACTTCCTCTTGCAACCATGGCATGAAAGCTCCATGAAGAAAGTCTGGGGATTAAATTGTGCCTTTGATTTTTCTCTTTCCTCTGAACACCCTATGCTATTAGGGTAAGGAGAAGAAAAACACTCTATGTACCTTTTTTTTTTTCAGAATTTTATTGATAAACAAATAGCAATTAGACAGTTTCAAATCAAATTG
>NDGN011532964.1:0-10795 GCA_002564285.1 Tympanoctomys barrerae
AAAAAAAAAAAAAAAAGATGCTATCTCCCGCATCACAACAACTCAATGACCTGGTGGTGAGTGTGTCAGAGTTCAACCGCTGCGTCAGCGCCCACGTGGCAGACTGTGTTCCGTGTGGCCCTCTCCCTTAGAGAAGGGTGATCACTGATCCTACAGGGAACATCCTGGCCAGCTTCCTCTCCCCTGAGCTGGCAGAAAAGCCCCGGCAACACAAGCCAGCGCACTCTCCCCACGCCACAGCCCAGATCTCGCTATTGAATCTACCTAGCTTCCTTATTCGATAGGTTCACCAAGGCTGAACAAGAGGCCACGCTCCCTCAGGTGCTCCCAGACGTAATGCAAAACTCCAGAAACACCCCAGTACAGAAAAGGCGCATTTTGCAGAAAGCATGCTGCATTACAATAAACGAGGGCATCTCCTCCAGGGTCGTTTTCTCAGCAGCAGCAGCAAGCTCAAAACTGATGCACGCACCAGAAGATTAGGGAGCCTGGGCAGCACCCCCCCACACACACACACAAAAGGGTTGGGGACAGTTAGTTGTTCTGTGCCTGGTTCAGGAGAAGCTGCTGTAGGAATTTTAGCCTCCAGCTTCTTGTTGAGTGACAGAAAAAGAAAAAAGAATTGTGTGAAGGCTCCCAATTCAAATGGTGTGTAGAGAATGCCAGGCCCTGGGTGCCCTAGAGAAAGTCACTCTGGTGCCAGCTTAGGGAACAAATGTGTTCCCACTGTCTCCTGGAAAGGCTTTCCCCACCCCTGCTGAGGGGGTGGATTTCAAAGCAGCTGACTTCTTGCCCTTTCTAATAGGACTGCAAGTGTTCCTGTTTTAATTCTAAAACTTTTCCCCAATTTTCCAGTCCTCCAATGCCTCCCCCAAGAAAAGCTGGTATTCTGGGTCACTGGAATGATGGCCAGTTATTAAGCAGAGAAAGAGGATTAGAGGGTCCATTCATAGCAGCAGCAGCAGCAGCAGCAGCAGCAAACACAGTTATGGTATTGAGAGCTCACGTTGCATGTTAATGAAATGCTATAAAACATCAAACCCTAAAGGTACCAGGAAAAGCCACCAAAATCCCTTGTGGAGTTTGCCTTCCACAGCTGTGACTCTAAAAGCTCCATGCCTTCCCCATACTTTCATAATCATGCTTTTCCTCCTTTCAAGACACACGGCCTCACTCCCAAGCTGGGTGTGTGTTACGAATGCTCACTGCCCCATCTATCCCTGACACCACAGAGCCTTTCAGTCTAAAACCCCAGAGTCCACAGAGTCTGGCCGGCACGCTGGGGAGAGGTAGACAGTAATTAAGTTAGCTGTTAGCTGCTGTGAGCTGACTTCGGTATTTCATCGCAGCTGCCTGCCTCTGTCTCCCCAGCCACCCTCCCACATCTTCCTATGAGACCGGCTGTGCGTGTGAAGGAGGAGCTGTTTCCCACAGCTCTGATCTAATTCAGCTGAAATTCAATCTCCGTGTGACCCACCTCAGCCAGCGCTCTCCCACCCGCAGCCAGCCTCTGCAGGCTGTGTGTGCTAGCCATTTACACCGTCAATCCGGCAGCCTCCCCTCCAGCAGCCCCGGGTGTAGACTTACGGTGTCAGCAGGCCAGCCTTAGGGGCCTGCCTGCTGCCCGGACGCTCACCCCTCATCCTCAGTGTTCAGAGGGGACACTCTATACCTGCCACTCAGCTGCCTGAATGGGGCTTGTGAGTTATCACAGCAGAAACTGCAGCAGAGCCAGCTGAGGCTGAGAACCCGAAACAGATGTAAAAGACATCAGGCTGGGTTTTCCATGCACCTTCAATGCCCAGAAAGATTTATGGTCCCCTTTAACCTTCTTTTAACATAGGTTGAACTGGGCTTGTTTTATAGCAATGAAACAAGCCTGGCAGTCATACAGAAAATCACCAGAGCACTGGGGGCTGCTCTGGGGTCTATGGACCCTGGCTTCCCCTTTGTCCTCTATCCCTCGAGCTCTGGCCTTGAGCCTCTGTACTTGGTGGGGACATGCCATCACATACTCTTTAGAACTCCTTCTCCCCAGACAGCCCGTGCAGCCAGGGGCACTGACCCTAGATGGTGCTCAATTTGAGTTTGCATTTTCCTGCTGAATGAGGAAATAATAAATATCTTTTAGAAAAACAGGGGTTGCCAGGGGCCAGCGCTGGCCAGTGATGCAGGGTACTTGATATTTGTCCGTGTAATTGTTACCGAATCATGTTATACTGGATCAGGCGTACTTTCTTTAGACCCAGAAAGCTTTGAACTGTGCTTTGCACTTCCTGCAAGGGAGGATTTCTACCTAGGGGCAGGGAGGTACAGGAAGGCTGAGGTTTGCGGGCACCTTTTACAAGCACTGGGAGGCAGAAGGGCCGGGGTTTACAAAGGCATCATAATTAGGAATGATGAGTCAAGGCAGGCCAGCCGGCAGGCAGGCACCTCCTGAACCTGACCCTGCCAGTCTCCTTGAAGGCTCTGAGGGAACTGGGGGACTCAGCCTAGCTTCAGGACAGGGTGCCCAAGCCATTCTCCAGGGCTGAGGATCTAGTAATCTCTCATTCATCTTAAGCACCTAGTGGGAAATTGACAGCAAGGCCATACCTTTGGTCTTTATCTTTAGTTTTAGGAGCAATATAATTTGCATGAAAAGATTCCCTTTTGCTAACAACCCACCCGCCTGCTTATCCTGATGTACAGATAAGAGCAGACAGGTGGAGCTGGAAAATGTCTCCCTCACCCGCACCTCCCAGTCTCGCAAACCTTTCCTTCCCTGTGGCCGAGGCAAAGGTTCTTTTCCTACCCAGTCTCACAGAGAATTTCTCCTTTTTTGTGACTATGGGTAGGTGTGGCCAGAAGAAAATTCTTGAGCACTTAGAAAAGCAAACAAACAAACAGAAAGCCACTTTCTGAACTTCTCCTGGGCACTGGCTGTGTCCTGGTGGAGGTGTCAGGGAACAGAGAAACTGCGGTTTGGGAGGAGGAAACTCTCCCCTGCCCAGGGAGGGGGGAGACTCCTGCAGCCAAGCTCAGAAATGAGAGTCTCCCTGAGTCCTGAGAAAACTGCCCAAAACGTGAACACATCAATCTCGAGGAAGCGAGCCTGGCGTTTACTGACTTAATTTCATATAATTATTTCAGAGTTTGAGTCTTTACAAGAAAGAGGGAGTGGAGGGAAAGGATCAGAAAATTGAAGGGGATGGACAGAAAGGAATGAGATTGTCTTTGTTTTGAAGATTCCTTCCCATTTCTCCCGCCTGCCTGGGGTTCCATCCAGGCTTTCATCTTCCAGGAACAAATGCGCAACACACTCAACAGCACGTGGAAGGCACTGGTGTCAGCTCGGGTCTGTCTCCAAGCACACTTTCATAAAGCCTCTTGTGTCTCAGATCCTGGAGCACCTAGCGTGTAGTGAAATGAGGCTGGGAAACCCGCACCAGTCCTGACTCCCCATGACGGTGCATGTGGATTCCACAAGTCGTTAAGCTTTGGAGAACTCAGCTCTATCTGCAAAATGCAGGGAGCACAGCTCCTCCAGCTCCCTGCCTGCCTCGGAGTGCTCCATACAGGCAAACACAGCGAAAAGTTAAGAAAAGAGAGAGAGAGGGAAAAAAAGAAAGAAAGAAAACATTGCTATAAAAGTGAGAGGTATCCCCCTCAAACTAGTATAAGACTTCTACAAGTATTTCAGCTTAACCATTCCTAGTATTGACAGAAAAGTCAGAGGTGTACAATTTGGTTATGTAAACAAAAACCCCAATGTCCTCAAGATCATTAAAAATAGAAATTACTAAGCCCTTAGTAATTGCTCTTCAAAGTGCAGTTAGTAGGGTCCAGCGCAGGAAACTGAGTTTTAAACAAGCACGTGGGATGATCCAAGCAGAGTCCTGCAACCCGATTTTCTTTTGCAAAAAGAGGACATTTCTCACCCTCCCACTCCCCGGTGAGCTCTGCTTTCACTGAGGCTGGATGTGAGGACCTTACATTCTCATACCTTCATTAATATTTCAGACTCTACAAAATGCAGGCCCAGAAAGAAGCAAGTAGCATGGAGGATTATGTTGATGGGTTTGGGTTCCCTTTAATGAGGAGAAAAATGTATGTCTGCTCTGAGCAGAAGATAAATTGATCCAGTAAATGTTGCACAAGTGTTCTTTGCTAAGCTTCAGGGTCAAAGTCAACAATATAAAAGAAAATGTACCTCTGTCCGATTGAAAAGGACTTACGTTCGAGGCATTGCACAATGGGATTGGTGTGGGTTACACTCTGTGAGATGGCCTTGTTCATTTACCCAGCTTTCCATGGGACATTGCCAAAAAGCACAATAAGGGAGGAAGGCTGAGAGAGCTAGCTGTTGCAGCTGCAGTTTGTGTTTACACCTGTGGGCTTAAAACAAATGACAATAATTAGAGACTATCAATGATAACATTTTAAAGATGGTAAAATAGTTTGTATGCAAAGTGTGGTAAATATAATGAGGGACCTTCCATAAAAGGAATACCCTTTGAGGAACCATTACCTACACTACAGGACAATAAAGCATGAGAATGAGGAAGAAATTTCTAGAAAGAGATGGCTCCTGAAAGTGTGCGGACAATTTTTCACCAACATTAAACTCATTTCCCTGCAACTTTCCATTTCCAACATGAGAAAAACCAAACCAAACCAAACCAAGCCAGAAAAACAATTTTTTTAAACCTTAACAAAAATGGTTCCTGACAAACCAAATAGAGAAGCCACAATCTACTTGATTTACTCACAAGGAAGCTCTCCATCCTTCCTCACAGTTCTGATGTACCATCCAGGCACACATCTGTGTGTGTGTGTATACTGGTCTTGAATGCTCAAAGTAAACACTAACAGTGAGAAAAGCATGGTGGAAGAATTCTAAATATAGTTACATTAACAACCACAGTGACAGGTCATGGCTAGCCAAGAGCAGGGAGACTGAGCTCTATTTAAAAGTTTACAAAATAACTTCCCAAATCACTAAAACCTAGGATTCCTTATATTCCCAAGGGACCACCAGGGCCCTACTGTTTTGCAGTAAATAAGAAAACTTTAGTTTACTGCAATGATCCCAAGACATCAAGAGAAAAAAGATAGGTATGTTTTGTTTCCCTATTTAGGAAGGTGCTAAATAATGTGTTTTGGAAAGATGTTTATTCAAATGGTTAAGATTAAAGAGTTGTGCCTGTTGAAAAATGAAAATTTTGTATCTTTCAAAAATTCTCCAAAAAAAAATTTCTCATTTTCTCAAAAATAAACGCCCCTCTCTCCAGGCTTCTGGATAAGCAAACTCAGTCTTCCAAGGAGCAGGGATGGGGAAGAGGAGGAAGAGGGAGAGGAGGAACAGCTGTTTTGAGTTAGAAACATGTTAATGACAGCACAGGAGTCAGCGAGATGCTAGGGTTGGGCCTGCGGGTCAAAGAAGTAATGTATTAAACTGCTGAATAAAAACAACTGTTGGAGGCCTGTGATAGCGGACATGAGAAGGGAGAAGTGGGAGACAGCACTGACCAAATGGGGGCCTCTGGGGCGCCAAACCATCCTCCCCCAAGTTCAGAAGCAGGGGACTGCTCTGGCCCTCAGTGCTGAATGGGCTTCATCTAATTCACGAACATCAGGAATTTTCTGGGAGAGTTGATAACCTGAATGCAGATGGGCCAAGGCAGGCACAAGAGGAGAGAAGAGAGGATGTTTGAACTGGAATATCCGTGATAAACACAAATGCCATGATCGCTAAGAAAGGTACAGGTGCCCGAGGCAGTACAGAAGCAGAGAAACAGTCGGACACTTTATCTTGACTGTCGTTTCTACAATGGGGTCAGCAGGTCGAGGCAGAAACTAGTAGCTAATTATGTCCTCGTGTCTCTAAGTCAGCGCAGGCCTCTAGCCAGAGCCACAGCCCCTTTGGAAGAGACCTGAGCTGAGAAAGGGACAGGGGAAGAGGTGCCAGGTTCTAAGCTCCCCTAGGCTAGGGGGGCACTGCACCAGATGCCAACCCTGCATGCCCAGTACCCAGAGACACTGAAAAAGTACCTTGAACCTCCCCCTGACTAGGAGCTGTTTCTGTTTAGGTGAAACAGAAACCTGACTGTGTTTGTCAGCTTTTGTCGCTGTCGTCAATACCTGACATGAACCCCTTAGAGGAAGACACATCCCTTTTGGCTCAGTGTCAGGAGTTTCAGCCCATGGGCAGCTGGCTCCATTGCTGTGGGGCTACAGTGGGGCAGAACATTAGGTATGGGAAGGGTCTTGCAGAGCAACGCTATTCTTCAGCAGCAGGAAACCAGGGAGCAAGAGCAGGAGAGAGAGGAGGAGCTGAGATAAGGTCCACTCCTGGCGCACCCCAGCAATCCATTTTCTGCTGCGCCCACCTCTGAACATGCTGCACTGGGATTAAGCCCTCAGTCGTGGGTCCTGGGGGAATACTTCCTAAATGCAATCATTATCGTTGGTGTGAGGCATGGAGAAACACACAAGGAATACCGTCTTCTTCGGAGTCAAAGCCAGAAACTGCTCTTGACAGCATGGGAATCTCAATCAGCCCCAACTGTCTCCCAAGCCACTTGACAAAACACATAAATCTTTCAAGAAGTTTTTGTAATTCTTTGTCACATCCTCTAACTTATGCTGTAGATTATAAGGAAGAAGAAGTACACATCACTATGTTCAAAAAAAGGTTGGCGGTCCTGGGCATCAACAACCCCTAGTATGTAGTAAATGACTCCTAAGTCCCATTTCCTCCTCAGTCCTGGGCTTGCACTTCTCACGGCCTCCTGGGCATGGCATTTCCACCCGGCTGTTTTGCCCCTTGGAAACATCGTACTTGACTGATTTACTCCAGACAGTGGTCTGGTGTCACCTTCTCTGCTTTGTAAATGATTGAGACTAACAAACTAGATAATCTCAAACACATATGGCTTGCCTCAACCTGGAGGGGTAGACTGGCATTGTGGGTTCTTGGGGCATTTAAGGTATTCGTGGAGGGTGTGTATGTCATGATCTTACACATCAGCCATTCTCCTGCATTAAGAGTCATGTGGGTAAAGGGTAGTAAGTCAGGAGCATACAAGAATCTTCATTACTGCTCTTGTTATTTCAGTATACAACCACGGGGGTTTCCCTTGACAGAAATATGACATAAAGGGGCCAGGGAGATGTCTCAGTGGAATAAGCGCTTGCCTGGCCTGAGTTCAATCCCCAGTTCCGGAAGAAAAAAAAAAAGACATAAGAAAAGTTTGACTTTGGGTATCTGCCTGCCCATTCCTGGCCCTGTGCTCTGAGTAGAACCTGCTCACCTTTTCTACAAGTGCTGCTGCCCACATTGGCTTTTCCTTTAAGCATCACAAAATGGAGCCTTAAAGGGACATCAGAGATACTGTAGTTTGGCCTCTTTCTATGCAGATGAAGGCTGTGAAATAAAAAATGGGGCTACAGCCAGGACCACAGAAATCCATTGGCAGAGCTGTCGCTAGAATCAAGAGCATTTGCGGGGACCCCGTCTCCTTTCTGCTTTCACATCTACACTGGAATGAAGAAAAATGAACACCTTTCCCAGGGATGCACGTACTTTGACAGGACTCAAAGAACCAAGCTACCTAGCAGAGAGGGTGGGACATTAGCAATCAGCTGCAAAGCAGAGGGGCGTCTTCAAGCTGGCCACGCATGAGGCTCTGGATTGCCGAATGCAACCACAGAGGTTCGCCATTTATGCAAAGCTTCAATGTCTCTCAGACTCCTTTCAGCAGTGACACCTCAGGAGCAGGAAAGGAAGAGACCCAAAGCAACTATGTTGTGCAACCACACCAAGCATATGCCATAGATTGCATGTGATGTGGGCCTTGTTTGTGGGCAGACAATGATTTACATTCTTTTTCTTCAAGAAAATTGAAACTAATAAGAAAGTCTCACTTCCTTTTTCTGTTGTTCTTGGTCTTTTGTTCTCAATGTAGTGATTGCCAAGCTACAAATGTGATGCAGAAGAGGGACAAAAGATATGGAATAAGCTCATGGGACATGGCCTTGAAGCAAGCAATGTCCATGTTTATTCACCTCAGTGACTCTTCTTCTTCGTCTCTTCCTCTTCCTCTTCTTCTTCCTCTTCTTCTTCCTCTTCCTCTTCCTCTTCCTCTTCTTCCCCTTGTGCTTGCCAGGCAAGCACTTATTCATTTATTCTACTGAGCCATCTCCCCGGCTCCTCCCTCTCTTCTTCAAAGACCATAAGTAGCTTTGCCACTTCCATTTAGCTTCACCTCTATATCCCCACTCTCTTCCCACTTATCTGACCAAAATAAGTGCAGAAGAAATGGCATCCAGGAGGCCCACTTAACCCAGCATGTCATCGATGTGCCATGCGCACCTGAGACTACCCATGATTGCTCCCCTTCCTCTGTGCCTGGGAATCTGGAAGCCTTTGGAGAATCTGCTCATTACCAAATGAAAATGTTCATATGGATTGTGCATGCCAAAGCTTACCACACTGCTTCAATGCTGACAAGGATAAAGACTGGGATTCTAGATAGGACTCTTGACACCACTCGCTGAGATTTCTCTTGACACCTTCCTAAGAAGGACGCTGTGGGCCTTTTCCACAAAGGAATGCCTATCACCATGAAATTCAAGCTATGTTTCAAGGAAATGACTCCTGACTGTCCCCCAGTCCATTCCATCATACATTCATGCTTGTTTTAATGTAAAATTTCTCTCAGAAATTCTGGTAAAAGGAACACTTCAAGGAAATGTGCCACAACTATCCTATGAGTTCAAGCAACTTGAAAAATCAAATTACACCCTCAAGGGCACCATTCAAAGAGCCAACCTCTTTGAAGGTACAGGGTCTAATTTTAGTCCAAGGTTGTTTTTCTCCATTAATATAAATCTTATAAATGTTTCTGCTGAATAAATGTAGTAGAGCTTGGGGTGACATACAGTCTGTATTTTTTTTTTTCTAAACTCTTTTGGTACTAAAAGTTTACATCAGACCTTGCTAACACTATGTGCCAGCAAATTCCTTGGCTGTAAGGAATCGCACAGGATGCAAACTGATCCAATCAGAAAACCTCCTAAGACTTTAGAACTGGACCCAGGGCTAGTGTTGAGTCCACACGCAGACAGCTAGTATAGAACCAGGCTGGCGAGTCTCCTCATGAGCATATAAACCACAGCAAGCCCATGCAGAAAGAAAAATGGAAAAATTAAGCAAAATCATTTTTAAAAAATCAGTTAATGAAATATTTTTATATATCAGTTTAAATTAAAAAAGTGAATTTTTTCTGACCAAAATGAATTAAATTGAAATTGATAACCAAAACTATATTGAAAACCAGTAGATATTTAGAAATTAAATAACATATCTTTAAATAGCTCATAGAAAAAATCATAACACCAGATAAACTTTAAAACATGTTGAGGTGAATGAAATGAAACCAAATTTGGATACAAGTAAACAGTTCTAAGAGAAAAAAATTATATAGTATTAGCTCCCCATATTAGGAAAAGAAAAATGTCTCAAATTAATGCTATCATCTTCTGCCTTAAGAAATTTGAAAACAGAAAAAGAACAAATAAATCCAAATCACAAAGAAGACAATAATATAAAGGTAACATCAGGAAACTAGTGGGATAGAAAACACAGAAACAAAAGAGAATATGACTAAAATTAAAATCTGGTTCTTAATCAATAAAATTAAAAATCCATAGAGACTACGTTAAGAAGAGAAATGACACAAATTGTTGGTGTGAGGAATGGAAGGGTAGGAGAATCCTGCAGACATTCAAGGGATAATAACAATAAAATATTACAATGTCATGTGTATAAATTTTACAACTTAGAAGAAATGGATAAAGTCCTTGAAAGACATAAAACTACCACATCTCACTAAAAAAAAAAAAAAATACCATCATCTGAAAGTTCTGAATTTATTAGATCAATTAGCTTAATTTTTTTAAAGTAAAATTCCAGGTTCAAATTGTTCCACTGGAGAAACTTACCACATACCTAAGGAAGAAAGAATACCTACTTTAAAGAAACTATTTTGTAAAATAAAAGAAGAGGTAATATTTCACTATGTACTTCATGAAAGCAGAATTGTACTCAGAGACCAACTAGAGAGACATCACATAGGGAAATGACAGACCAATATTCCCATAAACACAGGCATAGAAATCCATCATAATTCATAGTAATACAGAAAAAGGGAAATACACTATGATCAAGTAGACTTTTTCCTTAGGAATACAAAGTTGTTCTTCCACTTGAAAACCAATTAATATAATTCTGTATATTAAACCAGAAAGAAGAAATGATGGAGACATCACAATAAATATGAAGTATTTGACAAAATTCAACACTCATTCATGGTAAAACTGAAAGCCACAAGGAACTACAAATAGCAGGAAACTTCCTCAGCCTCCAAAAGGAGCTGATGTCCATAGTGCACTACATTTAATGAAAACTGAAAGTTTTCCAAGATTTAGAACAATGCAGGGCCAGCCAAATAGCTCAGTGGATTAAAGCACCTGCAAGCAGTTGCAGGGGCTGGGGGTTCAATCCCCGGGCCTGCCGTGTGAGCACTGCCCTTGGGGTGCACTAAGACAGCAATTGAGACTGGGCAAGATGGTGCACCTGTAATCCCAGCTCTTGGGAGATTGTAAACAGGCAGATCGAGTCAGATATAGTAGTGAGACCCTGAACACCCTGTAGACCCTTCCATAAAAATTTTTTAAATAAAGATTTAGGGGACTGGGGAGATGGCTCAGTGGAATAAGCGCTTCCCTGGCAAGCGCAAGGGCCTGAGTT
>NDGN011532967.1:5168-20289 GCA_002564285.1 Tympanoctomys barrerae
TGGGGATTGAACTCAGGCACTTGCACTTGCCAGGGAAGTGCTTATTCCACTGAATCATCTCCCTGGCCCTATTTCAGACCATCTTTTAAAAAATATATCTATAATGAATTGGACTGGATGGTAAATAATGCATCCATCCATATCATAAATGGCTGTTGTTTGAGGCAATATTCACAAAAAACTATGGTAATGGCTTAACATCAATCTGTAATATATCAGTGTTACCAATTTCAGTTCAAAAATTTATCAAAGATTTTAAAAGGAAAATGTGGAGAATAAGATGACAGGAACTTGGAAAGCTCCAACAAATTTCTGGAGAACTAGAAGGCTATATGCATAGATGGGAAGGTTATATACATGGCTGTGTATGTGTCTGGGGGGGGGGAACAAACTAAGAAAGATTAAACAGTCTGTATGTGCCCAGGAAAAGACCTCAGAAAGGACTAAACACTAAGCTAAAGCTACTTTAAAGTATAGCAGAAGCAGACAGTGAACATTAAGGCAGAGTTAGAAAATATTTGCTTGTATGTTAAAAGCATGCACAGATAGAAATACAGTCTTAGCAGAGGTGAGAGGCTTACTTGTTCAAAACTTTTAAAGAAACCTAATCCCTGGCAGATTTTTAAGCTGAGGAATAACTTCACTGAAAGTGATGCAGATATTAGAGAATTAGTAGCAAAATTTTGCTAAAATAACATATACTAGTAATAACAAATGCTAGGAGGAGGTTTTGAAATTTTCACATTTGACACAATTTTTAAATAAAAACATATTATTTTAACACAAATTATGAGACATGTAAAGTTATAAACAAATATTGATTATGAGATATATAAAGTTATAAGCAAATACTGTGGACACATAGAAAAGAAGTAGTAAATGAGAACATCTATCCTCAGTATTTGAAATATACAAAAAATAAAAAACATAAAAAAATAAAAAATATAAAAAGTCACCAAAAATCAAATATTGAAACAATTTAAAGAATGAATAGTATGAATGAGAAGACCAAGAACAATGTATGGTCAAATAAAGCCCTCTCTAGTCTTCTTGTCCAACACAAGGGGCAATAACTAAAAAGCCTTAGTGAATGTTACAGCTCAAGAGCATACACTCACCAAAATACTGAATTAATCAGAGGACTATTGAAAAATTTTCTTCCCCTAGGCCTTACCACAATATCAAGAAGGCTTCTGTGTAATAACTAGGGGTTTTAAATGTCTTAGTTATTTTTCTTGTTGAGCCAAAATACACTACATTGCACGTTAAAGAGGGTAAAGTTTACTAAACTGACAGTTTGCTGAGGTTTCAGTCCATAATTAACTGACTCCAAAGTTAGGTTGCAAATGGCAGAGAAGCAGCAATTCATGGGAGGAGACAGAAAAAACAACAAGAAAATGAGCTGCAAGCCTGTCTCTTATACTGCTTTAAGCCTACCTGCTCTTAAACCCTTAATCCCAGCATTGTACCATTGAATTAATCACAAACTCTATATTCATGTACCTCTAAAGCCCACTTCCCATGATGGCATGAGGTTTGGGGGAGATACCTAGACATAAACCAAAACAAGTGAGTGAACTACACATCTTCTATATAAAGAAATCTTCAGGAAATCCAAGGTAACAGAGACAATAGCTAAGCAAGACAAAAAATAACAGAATAACAACATCAAAAGATTTGAAGGGCAACAGAATTTTATTTTGTCTCTGATAGATACAGCTTCAGCAAAATTTAAGCACAACATAAATCTCTAACCAGATCAACATACAATTTCACACTCAGAGATTTTAAATTTTCTTTTTATTTACTATTATTACCTTTTTTATCTGCTTGTGTATTGGTTACTTTTTTTTCCTGATATTTTTTGTTGCAGATCATTATTGGTCTCACTAATTTCTTCTGTGTTTTTAGCTGTGGCCAATTCATTATGTCTGTCAAGAATATTTTTGAGTATTATCTGTAGAGCTGGTTTAGAATTCATATGTCTTTTGAGCTGGTATTTTTCCTGGAAATACCTTGCTTCTCCATTCATTTTAAAGGATATCATTCCTGGGTTAGTTAATTGACTTTGGAAACTCTTTGCTTTCAGAGCTTAAAATACTTTACTCCAACTCTTCTGCCTTTGGGATTATGCTAATAAATCTATTATTTGAACTGGTTTTCCTTTATGTATGATTTTTGTTTCTCTGTGGTTGCCTTTATAAGTTGTTGTTTTGTTTTAGATATCTGTGACTTTAATAAGGCTATGCGTTGGTGAACTACTTCTCCTATCATAATAACTGTTTTATTTTCTATAAGAGCTGCTTACCTATATGTTAAGCACTTTTCCTATTTGGAAAATTTTATTCCATAATTTCTGTTAACATGTTGGTGAATCCTTCTGTGCTATGTTATAGTTTTCTCTAATTCTGATTAGGTTCAGATTGTGGTCACCTAGCAGCTGCTGCATAGTCTTCTCTTGTCTTGTTTTCTTTTTTGGCTTCTTTGAGCTCTTAACCATAATTTACTATTTTTTCATCAACACCAGACATCCTGTTCTTCACACTGGTTATTTCTGCAATGCATGAAACCTGTACTATTTTTATTTCAGGCATTTCTGTCTGATGTAGTTTCAAGGATTCTACATATTCATTAAATCTGTCATTTGAATTTTGAACTCTTTCGGTTAATCTATCCACATTTTCCCCTATTCCTCAAAAATTCACTGTGGGCTTCTTCAGTGTAATTACTGTAAACTTGTGCTTCATTTCCTCTTTGAACTCATCTAGTTTCTCTGTTAAGAACTTTTTATATATTTTGGCTACCTGGCATTTATTTCTCCCTTTGTGGTCCCTTGGGAGCTTGGGGTTGGGGGTCTTGGAGATCTTCAACTTCCTTGTTTCAACATTCTCCTACCTCTCATATTTATATTTATATCTATATCTATCTATATCTATACCTATGTCTATATCTGTATCTATATCTATCTATATCCCTTTCTACACACACACTGCATGTGTTTCCCTCTCTTTCTTCTCTTTTTATGGGGGTTTGTTACTGGAGTATGGGGACTAAAGAATTGAGAAGAATTTGTGGTTTGTATGGATTTTTTTATTTTAATAATTTTAATAAGAAAGAAGTAGCAATGAGATAGTTTCAAAGCATGTTAGTAGTACAGTTATAATAATTAATACATTGCATATTGTCTTTATAGTAGTTGTTCCTAGTACATGATATCTTGTCTAAACACCATTAGTTCAAAACCTTCGTCTCATTGAACTAAGAGAAAGTAGCTGTATATTTGTGCTATTTGTATGGAAATTTTTAAGGATGTTACCTCCCTATAAATAATTTTCAACTGTATGTCCAGTGATTGTATTTACTTTTGTTATTTACTTTGTTGTTGTTGTATTTTACTGTGTCCCCTTATTTCACTGAAAGAAATGCTTTTGTTTATGATGGTGTCCACAGATTCAATCTTCAATGCTTTTATATAACCATTTTTGCAGTTATTCACCCCCTTATGTCTATTCTCCCACTGTGACAGTCTATTATTTGTAGTTGCTCTGAATGAGACAAGTGAGGTGAGAGGGGATAATGGGAGGTGGTTGGACACTAAAGGGGTTGTTTGAAGGTGGAGTAGTGTGGCAAACAAAAAGAGAAGAAAAGATTGATTTGGGGTCTGATTTTATTGGCGTGCTTTCAGCTGAGTTGAGGGAGATTTCAGCTGAGGTAGTGGGAGATTTCAGAGGATGCTTTGCAGGGGCCAGGGAAAGATACGGGAGAAAGGAGGTTCATTTTGTGATAGCAAGAAGTGGTGTGGTGATCAGATGTCCTCTCTAATATTGAGGACAATGAGCGAGGTTAGATATGGAGAAGCAAAGGGCCTATGATGGGGAGAATAACTATGCTAGTGAAGATGGTAGTGACCATGAGGAGGCTAAGTATAGCAAACTTAAGAATTTGAGAGGAGTTTATGTATTTGGAAAAAGAACAAAGAAACATGTTAATATCTTGGGAGTTTCAAGAGAAGATAAAAAGCTGAGATAAGGAAAAGAAGCCAGACTCCTATTTAATCAGAGCCAATGAAGCAAAAATACACAGGAGTATCAAGCGAAGAAACACATAAAGCCATAAAATTATATAAGAAAAGCCTGAATAACTAAATACATCAGAAAAACATATGAAAATTTAATCAATAAGATGTCTGATGGAAACATATTAAATATTCCAATGAGATATTTTATTTATTTATTTTTAAAGATAATACAGAGTAGTAATATAATAGAAAAAATTAGAACTGATAAATAATTTCACTAAACAAAATAATATGAATTTGACAGTGTTTATTGTATTGCAGTGTTGTCTTCAAATTAGTTGTTCAAATTACCAGATACATGTATGTAAAATTAGAAAAAGAAAGAAAAAATTGTAAGAAATTAAGACAAAATAAAAAGGAAAAAATTAAAAAAGAAGACAAGAAAACAAACAGAATAATAAATCATTAACTGCTCTTGTGCATAGACCAGCAGAAATCCACAGTGCAATTATGCAAACCATACTGCTTACACACATAGATATATTTCTTTTCCCACTCTCCTGTCCTTTACCTCATCTCAGTAATTCCTTCCTTTTGAATAGATCCCTCTTTCCCTTTTCACAGTATCCATTGTAGCCATCAGATTTTATTTAGTCTTTCAGGTTCTTATAGTTGGGAGACAATATGATGTCTACACTTGTGATTCTGATTTATTTCAGTTAAGAGTATGGTCTACTTGCATTCAGTTACTGATAAAAGCCTCAGACTTATCTTTTTTTACAGATGAATAATACTCTATTATGCAAAAATATCACATTTTTATCCATTCTTTAGTTGATGGGTATTGGGTTGTTTCTAAGATTTAGTTATGACAAATTGCTCTGCTATAAACATGGGTGCATATATATTGCTGTGGTATGATTTTCCAGTTCTGGATAAATACTGAGGAGGAGAATAGCTGGAATGAATGGGACTTCCAATCCTAGCTTTTTAAGGGATCTCCACACTGATTTCAATATTAGTTGTACCCATCTGCACTGCCACCAATAGTGGAGAAGGATTCTTTTTTCCCCACAGCCCCTCCAGCATTTATTACTGGTTGACTTCTTTATGATAGACATTCTTTCTGGTGTAAGATGGTACAGAGGTGTTGTAACTTGAATTTATCCAAGGAGATATTAAATCCTGAGCAACTTCTTTGACAGAGAGTTGGAGTGCATAATTACTCTGCTGATCTTTCCCTGCAATCCTGGAGTTAACTCAGACTTAGGACCTCATTCTGCCTGGTGGTAGCCATCCTTGTAACATCTGATACAGTCTGAATTCTCAGGTTAGGAGTATTGCTCTTCTCCCTGTTAGTGATGGTGGATTAAGTAGACTATTCCACTGGCACTAAATTTTTCACTGAGTTAGGATTATTCTTGCGCAACCAATTTAGCTATGACAGTCACAGGCTATTCAATTACAGGTGTTTATATAACAACTAGTTGAGAAATGACATAAGATGCTATGATCAGTGTCTAGCCTAGAAAATAATCTTCAGTTATAATGTGAACATCATAACAATCCAAGGCTTGGCACACAGTTAATGTTCACTAAATGTGACGTATGTCTCCCCTACTGTTAAAAAAGAACATTTAATATTAATTTTATAGAATCTGTTATCTAAAGCATAAGGAGTTGGGGACTAGGTAGGCCAGAGAAAAAGAAAAAAAGGGAAAAAATGTTGCTAATCCTCTACTGTGAGGTATGAGAAGAAGGAAATAGGAGAAGGACAAAGGATCCAGTTGATGTTAATGGTATGTTGTTATGTGTTTAGAAAGAGTAACAGAGAAAATTTGGTACAGAATTAGTTGCAGAAAATGGGGATGGGAACAGATTCTATGGCTGATACAAATATTAGAGGAAAAATCTATGGGAGACATGGAAAGGTAGTGAGGAAAGAAAAGTAAAATTGAGAGTGAATAAAACTCAGGAGAAAGAATTCAGGTGAAGAGATATGGATAAATGTAGGAGGATATTATCTCACAATAGGGAATTCTATTACTTTTTATACACTATATTGAGCTAAAAAGCCAAGAGTAAGGGAAGCACATATACACAGACAAGAGCATAAAAAAAAGAAATGTAAAATAATGTAATACAATTGTGGGGAAAAGAAAACAGCAAAGAATGAAGAATAGTTTCAAACAATAAAAGAAAAAAAGAATATAAATAAAGAACAGCAAAAGAAAGTGTTCTGTTGTTCTGGCCATGCGACTTTCCTCAGGCTCTGGCTGAACAGTAGAGTTTAGGCTACCATGTGTCTCTTAGGCTTCCACGCTGGAAGTCTAAGGTTTCAGGGTGCACCGTGGATGGAGCTGGGTGTAGAGCTCTGCTAACGGGGAACACGGTGCCATTGTGAGCTCTCGGACCTGTGTAGCTCAGGCTGAAATTGGCCTGCGACCACAGAAGCTAAGCAAGTATGCGGGCAACTGCCCCTGCCTCTCAGAGAGATTCCTCCTCATCCGCTGTCCACCTGCTTGCTGCCTCCCATCGCTCTCCTTCACTCCTCCATGCTGGGGACGTGGCCATGGGCAGCCACCGAGGGGTTACTGGGACCCAGGTCTGAATACCCAACCCTTCCTGCATGACTCTTGCTCTTGCTCCGCATGACTGTGTCCTGGGGCGCTTGTACCACAGTTCACCCACTTAATATTAACTCTGGATGGCCACTCGGGAAGCGCTGTCTCACATCCTTCCTGCTGTTTCCAAGGCCGTGACATTCTCCTGGTCCTGGCGCTGCTCTTCAGTTCTCTGTCAGCAGAAATGTCTGTAGTTTAACCTGCCTTTGCCCTGGCAGCTATTCCAGGCATCGCCCATGGTGCAGAAGCGCAGCCTCCCCTGTATTGTGCTGCTCAATTTCTCCTGTACTGTGTAGTATTATTTTCTTCTCTCTCCGCCCCGCGCGGTACCTTCCACTCGCTAGGTTCCTCTCCAACCTATTGCTTTCAGGTTTGACACTTTGTCCTGGAGAAGCTGAGTTGCTAGTGCTGGTTGCTCCACCATTTTCTCTGAATCTTATTATTTAATTTCTTAAAGAGAGTCATTCTTTTTGCAGTAATATGAAAACTGAATGTTGTTTTAATTTACATTTCCGCAGTGACCAGGAATGTTGAATATTTTCATACATGTATTGACCTGTAAGTCCATCAACAGATGAATGGTAAAAGAAATTATGATATTTAAACCAGTGAAATACTACTGTGTTGTAAGGATGGGTAAGTTAGAGCCGTTTGTAAGAAAAAAGAAGGGCCAGCCAAATAGCTCAGCCGATTAAAGTACCTGCAAGCAGGTGCAAGGGCCAGCGGTGGCAACTGAGACTGGGTGTGGTGGCGCGTGCCCGTAATCCAGCTCCTGGAAGACTGTAAACAGGCAGATCACTACTAGTCCGATTAGTAGTGAGACCCTGAACACCTATAGACCCTTCCTGAAAATACAAAAAAAGAAAAGAAAAAGATACACCTTGAACGCATAATGTTAAGTGAAGTAAATCAGACACATAAAGCTTCCATATCACATGGCTTTACCTGTATCAGAAACCCCCCGTATAAATAAATTAGAGTAAAATAAGAGAGATATAATAAGAAACGAGAGCAAAAAGTAAAGGAAAACAGTTTTAAACAGTAAAATAAAGAAGAAAAATTATTTAAATAAATAATAATAAAATAAGCTTTGCTATTGTTTGGGACATTTAACTTTACTCAGGTTCGGTTTAAACAATACAGTTCAGGCTTTGTTGTTGTCCGTTTCATATTATTTATTTATTTAATTTTATTTTTTTTTTCATTTCATATTATTTAGAAGAGGAGTCCTTCCTTTATCAATGGAATAAATGAAGAGGTAGTAAAAATAAAATCACTGTATATTATTTCTGCCACAAACACTGCCTACCAACTTCACATTTTTTTTCAATATGCCAATCAAGTTGCAGAAACATAAATGATATTTGATAATCTGTGGTATAATCCACCCAGTAACTTCCCCCATCAAGTACAGTCTAGGTGGAAGGCAGGATATAACTTCTTTACAAACGCCAACGGTCTGTGTGGTTTAGCCTTGCTATTTTGCATTGACCCCCCGACGACTTACTCTTTCTTTTGTTCAGCCTGACATAATACACTGGCCCACTGTTGTTCCTTACTGATATGGCTCCACCAGGTGACACACCAGTGATGGGGTGGTGCAAGAAGTCCACCAGCTCAAAACAAACCACAATGATTCAGAACTGAGACCACCTCAGATTCTTTTCTTCAGGGAGCAGAATTGTATCACTGGTACTGTTTGCTATTGCTAGTACAAGGCCATAATTCATTTCATTAGTATTTTAACATTTTCTTCATATGATGCCTTATCACCAGTGTCCCTTGTGGACCAAACCCAATGACCATTCCCTGCACTGGCATGAATGATTCTGTCTCCACTTTAGGTTCCTTGTACTAGATATTGTCTTGTCTTAAATGCTTTTTCCACTGAGTCTCACATGGCATTCAATTTTCACTATATGCAGACCATTACCAGGCTGTTATATTCTCACTGATACCTCCACGACTAAGCTGTTCAATATGGCATTGTTATTTCTATCCTCCATGTGATGTCTGACTTTAAATGAGAAATATTACAAAATTAGAAAAAATTTGTAAATATGTTTTTTTAAATTAACCATCCATTTAATTTCACAGTACAGGCTAATTTATAGTTACTTCCCAAAAATCATAAAGATAGAACATTTTGTAAACCATTTGGGGCAAATCTTAATGATTATCAATTTAATTACATACTTCATTATATAAAAGTTAACCTGAAAACCTTTAACTTTAGAAATAAAGCTGAGAAATGACTTCATAAAGAATGAAGTATGCTTTACCCTTTCTCTGGAACTTTGATGCTATTATTCATTATAAAATACCCAGAATATATGATAATAATTATAAGGATAATATTTCACTGGTCAGTTACCATAGATGGTCTACAATATCTATCTTATTTGTTTTAACAATCTCATGAGGTTGATATAGGATGTTCCTCTTTTTGATTAAGAAACACAAGGCTATACTTGCTAAATACTTTGTTCAAGGTCATCCAGGTGGTCAGGATTTTAGTTTAGACCTACCTCTATTTAAAACTCTGCTTCTCAACTTGAGAAACATGCATCCTAAGAAAGTGAATATGGCATAAGAACACAAGATAAGTGCTAATTAATATTACTATAACATTATTATAGAATAAATGAGAACATAGCTAAATTTAATATAAGCAGGAGAATATTGACAGGATCTTTTGTTCATAGCATTTGGACTAACAGTATAGCACGAAATAAACCTCAGACAGCCTATTTATTGATGACATGACCTACAAATGTTAGCCATTTGACAGGTAGAAATATAGCTCCGGATCCAATGTTAATGTAATAAATTTAAATGCTACTGAACATTACTTGGTTATTGCAAACCAAAGGTCTGTCATCATTTGCATGAAATGTAAAAATAAGGGTTTTGAGTTACATGTTGTTGCAGACATAAATTCAGTTTACTCTTTCTAAAAGGCAGAACTTGGCTATGAACATTAAAGATGACTTGTATGACCATGTTAATCCTTCTACCTCATATTTCAATTTTTATGGGAACTTTATTACTAAATAATATATCTCCAAGCTCTCCTTTTGTGGCTCTGGTGCACATTACTCGCTTAAACTACAATCGGTCATTACTTACAGCAGTTTTATGCCTCATATACTGCACAGCCATGATGGCTGTCTTTCTAATAAATTCATCATCACTTTCAATATAATCATCTGCATTGCAGCTTCATTAATATCCTTTCATTCACAGATCGAGGTAGGCAACATCTCACTGAGGAAAAGGCTTTAAAAAAATTAATTAGGCCGCAGGAACCTGCTCTAGGCTTTAGTCAATGTCGTGAAGTAATGTAGTTACATATATGATATTGGTAACTTTTGAATAGCAGGTTAATTAAGAGTGTCCTTATGTGGTAGGATAAATGGAAATTCATGACATGATTTTTATTTTCACAATAAAATGCAAAGACTCTCTATTCAAGTTTAAACCTAGTCATGTTGCTTTGATGCAAGCAGGTTTATGAGACTAAGCGACACTGGGTATTGAAGTTCCAGAAGATTCTCTCATGGCAGTCTTGTCAGGAACTCTCCATTTAAAATGAATTCTCCAGTCTCACCTAACTATGACTATATCTACTGTAGTAATTGAAGACAACACTGTCAAGAGTTCATCTTCTATTCCTAATAACCCTGATTCACCTTAGTCATTGTTTAGGGCAGAATTTGTTATCATTTAAATTTCATTTGAGTTGAGAGAAAACTCTCCATTTATCTTTTCTTTCCAGTACTATCTTGGTGCTTTTAGTGAGACTCCCTAAGATGCCAGTGCCAAGCAGTGGAACCAGACATGGGAGGGGCAAAATTATATTTGCATTGAAAATAAAGAAGTTCTATAGAGACACAAAGTTGGGAGGTGGCAACAAAGTAGATGTGAGATTATTTGAGTCAACCCCAAATTGATCAAATGACAAAGGGAATTAGTAAGAAAAAAATCATATTTTTCAGACATAGCCAGTTTTAATTTCTACTTAAAAGATAACTTAAGGAAAGTCTAATGTAGATGTAAGATTGAAGTAAGACTGAAAATTTGTGGCAAATTAGGCTATTATGAGGTAATTCAACAACGTCTATGTACAAAAGTAAGCATTTTGCTAATTGCGATATACTTACATGTCAAGATAATACACAGAAATGGAAGTTAAAAAGGTGCATCTGCTTGCAAAAATATGGAAGAAGACTAGAACCATAATTCTGACCAAAAACATTGGCAGAGAGATGAGGGGTGGGGCTTTAGGTTTCTACTTACATAGTTTTTAAAAAGGCAAAACTCAATTATTCTCTTTGCTGCAGTTCTGAGAAATCACTTACGTAATTTCAGCTGCTGTCACTTGCTGGTTTCAGATTGTCATATTGTTGCAGGCAGCTCAGCTAGACAGAAATTTTATAGACAATTCAACAGGGCTAGGCCTTCAAAGAGACAATATGATAGGCCAGATGGTTTGAAACTGTGAGAGAGACAGACACACTCCCACTGTGGGCTGGACCTCAAGATAAAAGATCAAACAAATGCATCCCTCCCCTAAGGGTGGACATCAGAGACAGATATTCTAAATAGGTCTCTCACCCTGAGGCCATCTGGAAGAGTCACTAACACTGCCCCCTACAGGAATAGCCTCTGTTTAGTATTCCTGCCCACTTGCTAAGTGACTCACTCCCCCATTTGGTCCAGGATTTAATCATTTCTACCTGAGCAGCAGTGCTTGTAATCTTATTGGATGACCACAGTTTGGTCCCACTTCATGCCCACCTAAGTGAGTTCCCATGCTGTCCAACTTAGGCCCGCCCCATCACATGGTTTTACTCTATAAAAATACCTGGAAGAGACATTCAGGAACAACCTGCTTGGGTCCCCTTTCTGTCCCTCTTTCTTGGACAGGATCTTTCTTTTCCTCAATAAAATTATTCTGGTCTTACCCTCCATTGTTGCTAAAATTCATTCTTCAGTTTTAGAGAACACGAATTTGGCCCAAGTGTCTTTCAGGTTGGGAGTTTCACTTCCTTACATCAGTGGTAATAAAATCTCATAATACATAGGTTTCTGTTTCCAACTGCTTTTCATGAAGGTAGTGTTTCTGAGGTTCATCCATGCTGTTTCACAGGCTATGTTGAAAACTAGATGCTTACATGTGATGGAAATCACACTGGATGCCTGGCTCTCATCTTGGAATAAAATCCAGTCAAGTCAGACATAAAAACAAACTTTAAAACAAGTACAAGATGACACAGAGAAGACATTTGATGGCATAAGCACAGGCAATGACTTTTAAAATAAGACTCCTATAGAAAAATTAAAAAAAAATAACTAGAATCAACAAATGAACTGAATCTGAATAAATAGCTTCTACATATTAAGGGAGACAATCAGCAGAGTAAAGAGACAAACTTCAGAATGGGTAGGTACCTGCAATACAGGAAGAAATTTAAAAAAATTACCCCCTAAAAGAAAAATCCCAATAAAAAACTGGACAAATGAACAGAATAGCCCCTTCTCAAAAGGAACGCAAATGGCAATTAGCACACAAACACATATAAAAAATGTTCAAGATCAAGAATGCTAACAAAAATGCAGGAAAAAGAAATATTTCTATACTGTGGGTTAGAATATAAATTATTTACTTACTTATTATTAAATTACTACTGAAATAGGTGTGGAAATTCATTTAAAAATATACATGCTATTTAATTCACCTATATTTTTTTCAGATATATCATTAAAGAATTAAAGACAATGTAGTATAGTGTTACACATATGTCCATGTTTATAGTGGCATAATTCAGAATAGCTGAACTATCAAAATAGCTTGGGTGCTTATCTAAAGAAGACTGGATAAACAAAGACTGTGATATGAAGAAAAATCAAACTGCTATGCTATGAAGAAAACAATGCATTTTATATATATATTGTAGAATATTATTCAGCCATAAAAAATAAAATTATATTGTCTGTAGGAAAATGTTGGAACTGAGATTGCAATAGTGAATGAAATAAGTCAAGGTCAAAAAGTTAAATATCATATGTTTCCTGTTATATACAAATAAGAAAGATGAAAGGAAGAAAGAGAAGGAATCAAAATGAAAGGAAGAAAAGGAAGGAAAGAAGAAAGAAAGGACAGTGAGAGGAAAGATGAGAAGAAATTAAAAGGCACACTTTGTTAATGGCAAAAGGGATCAGGACAGAGGAGAGGAATAGGAAAAGTTACAAGAATTGAAAATTATGATTTTATGTATGAAGAAATTTCTTGAAATCAACCTCACTATTTTATAAAATTTAAGTGTATGAAAAAATAAAATAGAAAAAATATATAGGTGAGAACAAAAACCAAGAGTGAGACACATTTTCCACTTTGACCTTCTCCTGTTTGTTCTGAAAGCAGAATCCAGAGTGGTTAGTCATATTTAAGTCACTATGTTATTTATTTATTTTTTCTTTGTTATTGTTTGCATCTGCAATGTCCTCCAAAATTCCTACTTATTTATTGTAAGGAGAGATAAAGTTACAATAAGACACAGTTTCAAAATAGGGTAGTAGGACAGTAACAATAATTAGTACAATTGTGTGTGAGGCCCCTGTTCTGTTCCTGATGTGTGTGACTCTTAGTTCTGCTGCACACCTCTGAATCTTTTTCTGAACCACAGTTCTAGTGAAGCCCAGGACTGAGAATGTTCTTTCTAGTGAATACCACAGTGTCTAGGCCCAATATTCCCTCAGGAAAGCAGCGCAGCTTAGCCCGGGATGAAAAGTGCTTGCTAGATTGGATATTAAGTTCGTAATGACTTCTTCATGAGGAGAATTCTGTGAGCTTCACAAAATGTAGCGCTGTAAAAACCTGCACAACAAGCAGCATCTGAGCCAAAGGGTGCCTCAAAGTTTTATTTTGACTACAATATTTCTGGACTTCGTCTGTTCACTGGCTCCCTCAGGTTGCATTCCAGTGGTTGGCAACCTACCATGACAGGCAACCACATGCCTGCTAGCATGGCTGACTGCTTCAGAACTGTCTGTCAGTGCTGCTAGCTCTTCACTCAGGATGATGGACCAGAAATCATAACTTACTTTTAAACATTTTTCAAGATATATTTTTGTATCCTTTAGGCAACAAACCAGCATGTGCCATTGTTATTACGGTATTCATACTCATTATTAATTATGGACGCTTGGTTGTGTTCATATGTTTTGTAATTTGGGGACTTGAATTCATTGCAGGGAGTTAAACTTCATCTACCGACACAAGAGGAGACCTATATTAGTGTGTGGTACTTTGTTGGGGAAAAATCCACCGTTTTGGTCTTCTGCCTTTTGCAAACTTCCTAATGATTACCCTGTGTCTGAACTTTCTCCCATACAGATATTGGGTACTCATGTGTAGTTTGCACCCTTATTCTTCCTTATTAGAACAAATCTTTCCTCCTCTCTGGGTACACTGAAGTTCCTTAGGTTGTTTATATACTTGTGTTGTATGACTGCTCTAGTCCACCATGGGAAGATATGAGGTCTTTGGTTGCAACATAGTAACAAGGATTTATTTTTGCTACTCCTGTACTCCTCAGCAACTGACTAAATTTGTTCAGTTAGTGTTTCTTAAATCATTCCGGTAAAATGAAAACATTCTGGTGCCTGATTTCTCTGAGGGACCTGGTGTTTTGTAGGAGTTTTCATTCATTATAATTTAAATTACATTGGAGTTGAGAGAAAACTTTCAGTTTATCTTTTCTTTCAAGTACTATCTTGATGCTTTTAGTGAGACTGCCAGAGATGCCAGTGCCAAGGATTGGAACCAGATATGAGAGGGGCAAAATTATATTTCTTTTGAAAATGTGTTAAAAATGAAGAAGTTCCATAGAGACACAAAGTCGGGAGGTGGCAACAAAGCACATGTGAGAATATTTGAGAGTCAACCCCAAACTGATCAAATGACAAAGGGAATTAGTAGGAAAAAATATTTATTCTAGCTATCTATTCCCTGGGAACCTTATTGACTCCTGAATTCAGTGAGCTTGAACATTTAAAAGCTCAAAGGCCAGGAGACAAATTCTTGGGCCTGTTTAAAGAATCTGAGCAGAATGAAAACTCTGAGATACCATATCACCCCAGAAAGAATGGCTATCATAAAGAAATCAACCAACAGCAAATGTTGCAGAAGCTGTAGGGGAAAAGGAACCCTTTTCCACTGCTGGTGGGAATGCAGACTGGTGCAATCATTATGGAAATCAGTGTGGAGACTCCTTAAAAAATCTAGCACTGCAAATCCCATTCAAGACAGCTATTCTCCTACTGGTAATTTTCCCAGAGGAACTGAAAATGTCATATCATAGTGATATATGTGCACCTATGTTAATAGCAGAGCAATTTGTGATAGCCAAAGCTTGGAAACAACTAAGATACCCATCACCTGAGGAATGGATGAAAAAGATGTGGTATTTTTATA